>CAKAOH010038673.1:139092-305561 GCA_916701665.1 Sebastiscus tertius | reverse complement strand
GATTTTAAAGTAAAACAGTTAGGTGATCAGTCCTTCCTGAAGAAAGGAGCTTCCACATCTTGTAGAAACATTTTAATTTCTCTCATTTCTTTTCACAGTGCATTGTTATTTTGAATCTACAGCACCAATAAAAACGTAACAGTCTCTTTTTTGTGTGTGTTTTAGGTCCACCGTGGAATTAAGGGGGTGGTTCGGGACAAAGACACAGAGGCTGGTATAGCAGATGCCATTATTAAAGTTGATGACATTGATCATCATATTAGATCAGGTACAGTCTTTTTACATCTCACATCAGTTGTTAACAACAACAAAAAAGTCGTAGAAGTACATTTGAATCATGCACATCCTGTCTTGTTGAGTAGCCACTCATCATTTTAAGTTAGTTGCTCTGGAATTAATATTTTGTTCTTATTAGAAGAAATGTATTGTAGTAATAAGTTGAATAAAGTGCTTAGTATGACATAAAAAGTCATAGTATAGTATACTGTTACCAGTACAAAGGGCAATGGATTTGGGGATGTACTTCTACCTTGCTATATAATTTAACAGTATTTTATTTCATATCCTGAGTGTTATTATTACCCATGATCTCTGCTCACTGTAAACGTCTGCTGTCCTTCCTCTTCCAGTTACTGATGGCGACTACTGGCGGCTGCTGAATCCTGGTGAGTACCGGGTAACAGCCAGCGCTGAGGGCTACTTCCCCTCCTCCCGCACCTGCCAGGTCATGTATGACCACTACCCCACAATCTGCGACTTCCGCCTCACCAAGTTGCCCCAACAGAGGATAAAAGACATTCTGGCGAAGGGGGGTAAACTCCCCAAGGACCTGCAGCTGCGGCTGCGACAGCTGCGCCTGCGTAAGCTCCGTGTCACCACCAAGGCCATCAACCAGCGGCGTACCGCTGCTGCTGCCAAACGGGCAAAGAGGATGTGATGATGGTGGAAGATAATATGAGAACAAAGCTGGACTTAGTTCAGTTCACTCTGGGTTCAGAGATGCCTCACTGGATTCTTGTCACTTTTTTATTGTTTTTTGATGCTGTTATCACAGCCGGGGACCTTGCTCCTCTTCTTCAACTTTTCATCTTCTGCTGTGGAGCAGCAGAGCAACTGAGGGAACAGTTCAGGCCACATTTACACACCAGTGTTGGCGAGGCCCACTGGATATGAAATGAAGGACTATGAGGGTAGAGTTTCAGCTGTCAAGGTGTTCAGGAGTTGTTCACTTTTTATACACAGCAGGAAAATGAGTTTACAGAATCTTAATGTAAACACCCACACTTACTGTTGTCATTGTTTCAATTCATATCCATTGTGCAAGAATACAGACCCAAAACAAATACAGATGTGTCCTTGTCTTAATAAAAATGTTAACGTACTGGAACCATCTGGGAGGGCAAATTCTAGTTATGATTTTCCTATACATCCCTTATGATAGACCTTGCTGACTGGCAGCTTATTAGAGGTTATACATAATTATTTTTTTCAGGTTCAACTCTGTTACCTTTGACAAGTTCTCACAATAGCCCATATCATATTAGGTGAATAGAGCTGGGAAACCAGCCTGTTCTCATTCCTAGGTTGTCAAAAACATACTTATTCTAACCAGTGGGCCACCTCCAGATCTGAGAAGTGAAGCCAGTGCTGAAGTGCCTTAAACCTGCATTCTTTCTAATAGCCAGCAGGGGGCGACTCCTCTGGTTGCAGAAAGAAGTCTGATTGTATAGAAGTCTATAAGAAAATGAGCCTACTTCTCACTTGATTTATTACCTCAGTAAACATTGTAAACATGAGTTTATGGTCTCAATCGCTGGTTTCAAGTCTTCTTCAATACAGCATGATGTTCATTTAGTAAATTATGGTCCCATGTAGAGTCAAATAGACCATAAAGCAGGGGATGCTTTAGGGCGGGGCTACCTTGTGATTGACCGTCATTCTTTGGTACTTGCTTCCATTTCCCTTGTCACAGTTCTCCTGAGTTCATTGGAGGGTTCTTCAGATCACCTGTAGACCAGAGTGTGAGGCACTGGCTCCTAACTAACTATTGAGAGCAGCTTGGTGCATTCAGTAGCACCACAACCATTCCTGAGACACCATGCCTTTTATTATTTAAATTCTGGAAATACCTAGATGTGATATCATGTTTGTGAACTCCAGAGAATGAACACATTTGGTAAGAGGAGACATTAACTGAATCTTTATTTATTACACAATTAGCGTTTGACTTTACAGTTAAAAAAAAATAAAACAAAACAAATTCACATAAGAATAGCGAGCTTCCACTTGACACCGTTTCTCATCTTTGGTGGCATCAGGACGTCAGCAGCTACAAAGAACAAAAATAACGAGAGAGAAATGATATTACTTCATCTGCAGTGCCTGAAAATGATTTTAGATAGATCCCTACAGTCTTTAGCTGTGTGCGCTGTGAGTGAGCTGTGATATGAGATGAAACTGGTAACACTACTCATTCTGCTGACCTTGTTGTGAAGCTGCAGGTCTCTGCTGCTGCTGCTGCTGCTGCTGGAAAGAAGCCATGATGCTGTTTGCCGTCGAGTTCGGCCCAGTGAGCTGAAATGCAAAAATGAGACCACAGTTAACATTAAAAGTGCAAAAATATCTTAAAAATCGACAATAATATGAACAAAACTGCATTCTTATTCCTCATTACTTCATAGAAAATGTTTAATCCCACATATAGGATCATGTCTGCTATATTTTTTTATTTTATTTTTGAAAACGTGTCCAAACAAATCTGTCAATGTTAAACCAATCACAGCAACATACCTAAAATTAGATTAAAACAAGTGTGAAAAAAAGCATATATAAAAAGAAAATATGAAAAATATGAACATACAAACTCCACACAGAAAGGCCCTAGTATAAAAATATGAAAATATATGGTATATTATTTACCGGAGCTTGACTGTTCTGCAGCGCATCGGGCCACACCTCAGGAACCGCTGCCTCCATCATCTGCAGAGCCTCCTCGTAGGCCGGCTGCAGCTTCTCCGCCTGTTTGTCAAACTGGAACAGCACCAGGGCCTTCAGCAGGCCGTGCACTTCCTCTGCAGGAAGCAGAATGAAATGGTTCAGTATCATTTAGAGGTTTTTGTTTTTGTTATCCCTGGCTGTTTTACTGTATACGACAGAATGGTGGTGATTTTTCAACGAGCAGACACAACTTATTTTTTCTTAAACTGCCAAATCAAACACAGATGATCTCAACATTATTAAAAAATATGAAGTGAAGTAAAATGATAAAGAGCCTTTAAGTGTTCGTACCTCTCATCTTGTCCACGGTGGTAAGGATCTCCCCCAGAGCGTACATCAGCGCTCTGTCCTCCATCGGGCTTCCTTCCTTCAGACTCAACTTCTTCCTCTCTGCTTTCCGACGGTTCTTTGATGATCTCCTGCAGGCAGAGCATCAACATTAAACCAGGAACCAAAATGTAATTATTGATCACACGGGCTACATTTTTACACTGAGGAAATCACCAGGATATGACAGATATTTGTGTTTAGTCTTACGAGGAGATGCGGGAGTTACTCTGGGAGTATTTGGAGCCGGTCATCACGCTGCTGGCTTCAGAGTAAAGCTCAGCATCAGGACAGTCTGGACCGTCCTCATCTGATGGAGAACACAGAGGGTTACTGCAAAGTCAGGTTTTAATTATGATTTCAGCGGCAGAATATATTCTATAGTTTATTCCTTTCTTTTTTAGCTTATATCTTGACCTTGCACAGAGTGTATTTAGTCCTATTGTGGAGATAATATGACTGGAACATATTGAGCACATTAAAAAAAAAAACAAACAAACACAAAAGCACTATTGACATATTCAACATCAACTTCATTACTTTTGTTTTTCCCCCCTCTGTTAATCCACTATTCTAGTTTTATTTATTTATTTATTTATTCTTTTGATACTATTTTCTGTTGCCTGTATTTGAACAGAATTTGCAATAAATTAAGGTATTGCAATCTAATTTGCAATACTGTTTCCTTTTTCCCTCTGTTCTATATGAGTATGGTAATTCACCTAAAGTAAAACATTGATTTGTTTTATTTATGTTTCTTTGTCTGTTTTTTATATATATACTGTAAATATATATATATAAATATATGTATATACATATACATATACATGTTAGCTTGGATCCTATGTGTCCTGTTGATTGTGACTGATTCTCACCCAGCATGTCCTGTCTGGCCTTCTCTTTCTGCTCTCGAACCACAGCCAGACGGGTCCTGTGCCGCGTGAACGTCGCTACCTGGGCCTCCAGGAAAGCAGTCTGGGTGCTGACAGCTGACAAAAATACAACATCATAACAACTCAACAAGACATTATCACAAGACAAAAGGTTTATTTTTGGCCTCTCTGTTCAACTCCTCCTTTTCCTGTTTAGGAATAAACAGTAGACGAACAGCTGGGTAGTTATCAAAGCTGAACAGACCAGTATGAACTATCCGTACCTTCCAGCAGAGCAGGTTTGAGGTTGGTTTCAGTGATGTCCTGTCTGTTGTGCATGTAAATCTATAACAGACAAAAAAAAACAATATCTCATGGTAATGTCAAAATAGATAAATGAATAAACAAAAGTAAAACTAAAAAAGAAAATGGTAAAAGAATTTTACTGACCAACCGGAGCGCCTCCTCCCAGACTGAACCAGTGATTAGAGCCAAGATGGCCTCCTCACAGTCCTATTGGAGAAAGAGTGAGATGATTTTTAGAATATTTCAGCTATAAGCAAGCTGCTTCATTAGAAGCCATTTAGTCCAGCAGCTTCCTGCTGCAGAGGATCTTACTTTGGCGTACTGGTCCAACAGCAGAGCAGCTTCTGAGTACCGTCGCTGTTCAGTCAGCTTCTCTGGAAAAGGAAGGAAACCAACAGGATTTACATGCAATGACCTGCATTCTTTCAATCCTTTCAGTCCATCTACCTGTCGTCATGGTTACCTGCCAGGTCCCGGGCCAGCAGAGCTAACTGGTCGGGCGGTAGCGGGATCTGCTGCGCCACACAGATGGCGTTTCTCCAACTGGAGCTGCTGGCGAACGCCTGCAGGGCGCTGGCTGGTTCTCTGCATCGCCATAGCAACAGGCCGGCCTGCTCCGCCTGCTGCTGCTCCATCAGGTGCTCGGCGTAAATACAGCTCAGAGCCTAGAGGTCAGAGGTCAAAGGGGTCATACTTTCCTTAAAGGTAGGGCTGTACCAAATGTCTTTTTTTTTTTTTCTTCTATTGATGTTTTCGAATGAAGCTTCGAATGTCTGTTATATTTGATGACGTTAATACAGGTGTGTGCCTCCCGCGAGCAGGACAGCAAACTGTTTTTTGACCTCAGTGAGAATGTTGTTTTTGAAAGGCTAAATGCCAACAAATATGGATTGAAGTAGAATGTTTCGTTAGATAAAAACATGTTGTGAATTTCGGAAATGATTACACCTAACTTTTTTTTGTGAGTTGTTTTTGTACCTTGTAGTGAGCTCCGTCTGCTGCGTAGAGTCGCAGAGCTTCACTGTAGAGTTTCTGCTCCTTCACAAGCTGCAAAGCTTCAGGGAAATGTTCATCTCCTGAACACAAAGCAGCACAACACACAATTCAGGACACAGTAAACTTGCATTCAGCTGAAAAAACACAGCCGGTCCAGGCTTTGCGAAACATTAGCACCAACTTTCTCAAGTTAGCCAGGAATTTTTTATTCCTAAATCATGTGAGCAGGATAAAAACTTCCTAATAACGGTGAATCATAAGCCAATAATGTTGCGGTTCAACTTTAAATAGTTCCACATTTTAATAGATCCATTCTGTGAAACTCGTCATCAAAAGGGAAATTTGCAATGCCGTTGCCAATGGCTACGAGTCTTCCTGATAAAACTGAAGAGCTGACAGAATCATTGAGACTGACCACACTTGCTGAGGTGATGCAGGGCCTTCTTGTAGCGTTTCAGGTGCTTGTCAATGGTGTAGCGCTGGTAGTTCGGCTCCAGGCTCTTCAGCATGTTTAAGAAGGGAAGGTACTCTTTGGGGTCCTGCAGGCATCGTAGACAAAAATGATCTGTTACGTACTGACAAATCACTGCTTAGTTATATAATGAGTGTAAACAAAAATTAATGCTGGTGCATTTTTGGCTGTTGAATGATGGAAATCCATTTAAAAATTCTGTAAATGGAAAAAGTAAACCATGCACAACACAACACAACAAAACTAATTACATCTTTGCTCTATATAGCTCCTCCATATATTGCTTTATTTTTTTAATTCCAATGAGAGAGAAGATTTTTACCTTCTGGGATTTCTCAGCCACCATGAGCACCAGATCAAAGTCGTATGTTCCCAGAGAGTGCTCGTACAGGTCGTTGACATTGACGAGGAAGAGGAGGTACTTCAACGCCTCTTCAGCACTCACAGCACCGGGAGCATCAGGAGGGTTCACTGGACAAACACAGCACACAATAAGGGAACTAATCTGCTCCTGCGTGTGTGTCGCTGAGTGAAACAGAGTTCAGTTTAGGAGTTTATCACAACCTCCTGCAGGTCGTCAGCGTGCTGCTCACCTCGAAGCTCGTGGACTTTCTGCAGAGCGATCTCCAGCTCTGGAAGGGTCTTCTTCACATGAGTCGTAAGTACGGACAGAAAGAACCTGGAGGGATGACAACATGGTTTTATATCCCACTACTGCTCTAACTACTATTAAACACAACAGCACATGTTTTTTTAAATAAATTTCAGTATCACTGACTTGTTAGGATCCATTGATTCCATGGTGCTCCGTAAAGCATCACAGACTACATCAACCTTCTTCTGCCCAGAAACAGGCTGAATCGGGACCGGGCTGCTCTCAGGGCGGGGGTACATGGTGCTAGTCGTATCCTCCTCCCTGGGTACCAAAGAAAGAGAAAGATGCAAAATATATGGTTGTTAAATGCACATGTTTTTTTTTGTTTTCCCTTAACTGAAACTGAAAAACTCCTGCAGGTCTAAAGAGTCTTACTTGAGCTCAGTGAGGAAGAGGTTGATGTGGCTGATGGATTGCAGTTGTGTGATGAAGGTCTCCATGTTCTCCAGGAAAACCTGCGGGGAAGAGATGGACATTGAAACATGAAACCCACGTGGCATCAGTGTTTGGTTTTATGCTTTAATCCTCGTAGGTCAGAGACAGAAACAGTAGAAATACTGAAAAATATTAACATATTGATGAACAGCCTGCTGTGGACCAAATAAAAGATGTTAAGTCTTTTGTGTACCTTTGGGTTGTGGTCATAAAGCAGGTTCAGGTTGATCCTCAGCTTCCTCATACACTCAAAGGAATCTCTGAACCTCAAACTGAAAAAAAAACAAACATGACATGTTTAACACTCAGATATAGTATGGTGATATTTTAACACTCACTCTCACTCACTCTCTGCTTCCAGACTACAAATCGTGACATCACTTACTATCTCACTTACAATTTTTTTAACTAATTCTGTTTGATTACTAAACAGTACAGTAACACTATAATTGAAGAAAGAGCAGCAGAAACAGGGGGTATATTGTGTCTATCCAACTGTATCTGTAATGTATTGCATTTCATATGACTTTAAATACCAATAAATAGATCTTGAGCAAAAAAAAGAAAAAAATACAATGTAAGATAACAGATGGGTTTGGTGCAGTTCAGCTCGGTGTTGTTCTGGGAGGAAATTCAGAAGTGATGTGACCCTCAACACATCTTGTAAAAAAAAAAAAAAGCAGGTGATATGATGGAAGAATATCCAACTGACCTGTCCAACCACTTCCTGAGCTGAGCCAACACCAGCGCTCGATGATTCACCGTCTCCAGGTTCCCTCGAGGCATCTGGACACAAACACCAAAATAAATCACAGAATTCAGACCTAAATGTGTCATAATAATAGAGGTAGCAACATGTGTGTGTGTGTGTGTGTGTGTGTGTTATACTGACCTGCAGAATGACTCTGGTGTCTTGCGGTACCACAGTGACGATCCTGGACCCCCTCTCCACCCGCCGCAGAGTCTCGTCATTCTGACCTCCATCTGAGGCCAAGGCCGCCTGCAGCCCTGTGGGGTCAAAGGTCATTCAACTCAGTTGTACCATACAATGTGCCAACACAGCACAGATGCTAACATTACCTATAGGAGCATCTAACAAAGCTAAGGTCAAGGTCAAGTTGAACGCAAACAACTGAAACAATAAGCCATTTTATTTATATGGATATGTAAATAAACCTCGGAGTTAGTGATAAATAAATAGCTGACAAAAGTAAGACTACCTTTGACGGTGAGGGTGCTCAGTTGGAGGCAGCGGCAGGTGTGGGAGTTTGTGGTGATGAGGAGGAAGTCGTTGCAAACGGCGAAGGAGGAAATATTGGAGGCCAGCTGAGAAAGAAGCAGACAGAAATGAATACAGCAGCATCACCTGATCTGGTGATGAACACACTAAGACAGCTGGACAACGTACCTCTGTGTCTCCAGCGTACAGGTGGGATCTGTCCGTCAGGCCCAGAAGATATTCCTGAAGACATAAAGGCAACATATGCATTTAGGCCTGTACACAAGAACTCAGTCATGAGTACTAGTCACATTATTATAAATATGTGTGTTTGTACCTCCTCACTGATGCTGCAGAGAGCCGTCTGAACGCAGGGAACAGGGAAGTTGATGCTACATCTGCTGGAGTCACGCCAATCCTCCACTGACAGCTCAGGACCATCTACAGAAATCAGAAATTAAAAACAAACAAAAAACAATTACATACTTCTATAGTGACATTCTCTTCGGTTATGAAACAAAGCATCAATATATGTCAAGAAAATGGAACTGGAAAAAATGGAAGAAAAAATCTCTCAAATAACAAGAAGGCACAAATAGAGCATATATATATTTGCTGAAAAATATTTAAAATGTGTTATTTTAATAACGATGATGATGTTTAAGTTTAATCTCGATTTAGATTTGTATTTTTCCTGCTAACAGACAGAAATACAAAAAAAAGCCTGAAATCTTAACCTCATATTTTATTATTATTCTATTATTTAAAGGCCTTTCATATAGATCATTTGAGGCAAATTATTATGCTGCTCAATGGTACTTCAGCTGGAAGAATATCTCCTATTTGGGAAGCTGGAAGTCAGACCCTCTGCGCAATCTCGATGCTGTTCGGAGCACTTTTGAATTATCGAATAATACATAATTTTCCAACAAAACATAACTTAGCAAAACACATAATTCAGCAGCAGAAGAAGAAGAAGAAGAGTGTTGTCGACTCACCCCAGTGCAGCTTCCTGATCTGTCCATCCTCCAGCTGCAGAGCCACAGTGCCGGTCTGGGAGCAGTGAACTATACTGACCACAACACCGTCGACTTCTATCTCCGACCTGACACACAAACACACCGTGCTGAGTCCTGATTCACAACAAGGCTGTGGAATAAGTCACTTTCAGTTCATTTGTAAGTGTAACAGGATGACGACTAGACTATAGTTGTTGCCACTCCAGTGTTTTCACTTCAGCCATGCTCACCTGACAGTGAGCGTGTCATTGGCGTCATGAGCCGGGCGGAGCATCAGCAGGGTGGAGGAGGTCGGCAGCACACTGGAGCTCACACCCACAAACAGCTGGTCCTGCAGCCACAGCAGCTGCCGCAGGGCCAGAGGCTCCTCCTGGACTACAGCCACTCTGCAGGGAAATCAGAGATCATTGAAGAAACACTAATAAGCTAGCATCTTTAGCTACCAAACTGAACACCAGCACTAAATGATTAAAGTCAACATGACACAGACTGACGGCAGTTTGTTTTGTTACCTGAAGGTTTTCTGGAGGACCAGAGGGCGAGACATCGTCCTGAACCCGTCTGCTGTTTTGTCAACTTGTCCTCCTGATTCTGGACAGATTGGTGGGTGAAGTAAAAAGAACAAACTGATCAGAATAATATTTAGACCCAGAACAAGATAGATACACATCAATGCTTATGTCAATTTAAAACACATGAAGAAAAAATGCTATATGTAAGCATCAGCCCAGACTTCATTTTGTGCAGCATCTGTCTCCTTCTACCCAAGATCCCTTGTGTTTTACTCTCCCCACTCATATTCTCAAGCTGTAACATCTGGTAACTTCATTTCACACTTTCAACACTGAACATGGTGTAACCCACCTTGGCTGTAGACTGAGATCTGTCCGTCAGAAGTCAATGCTGCCAGCTGATTGGTCCTCTGAGGTTGGCAGAGGAAAGTCACCTGGTTGACTGGCGAGGTCAGCTGGAGCTCAGATGAACACATGGGAGGAGGAACGACACACTGCCTGAAGGTCGTCACCAGGATTTTATCTGAGAGGGGGTTTAGAGAAATATTAACATCATCCTGGAATCATCCAACAGTTCCATCACGTCCTCTCCCCTCATTGACCCTCACCTCCGTCGATCACCGCCACGTTGGCGTTGTCGGTGGCGTCCAGCCCGGGGCTTTTCTCAGTCGTCCAGCCCCAGTCGTAGGTGATGCTGGTCCAGCCCCGGGTCACAACGTGGAGCCGCAGGGGGCGCTCAGGGTCCCAGCAGACACACACCGGAGCCTTCTGAGAGTCTCTGCCAAAGTCCAGGCTCTGCTTCAGATACCAGTGGTAGTTCCCCACCACCCACAGCTGGACTGCACAGACAAATTATCATATACTTGGTCACTCACTTATTCATTTAATAATTCATTTATTCAATGTATTCATGAAGAAAGTGATCTTTAGCTATGAACCAGGCTCTGTAACATTACAATAAATTGCAAACTTGGAAACATCTTCATCCAAAAACTGTTAAGAAATAATAAAGTCTAAAGTCAGACTAATGCTGCTCATGTAAACATCAGAGGAGGAACTCTGTCCTACATGTAAAATGTCTCGTGTGATTAGATTTTGACTCTTCAGGCAGTGATTTAATGTCACTGATGTGGTCCAACATGTTTAAAATCACACTGAGGGAGAGGGACTACAACTGAGGCTGAACTCACTGTAAGTCTTGACTTGTCCGTCCTTTCCAGCTGTCATGTCCTCCAACCAAACAGCTAAAACAGTGGAGTCGCTGTTCCACAGCAAATCCTTCACCTGCAACACACAATCGCAGAGGTTTATGATGGTTTAGAAAAATAAAAATCGAAAAATTGAAGACAAAGATTATTCGGTATAATCGTATGCGAGTCAGGTTGAGCTAAACGGACCTTGGACTGGTCTTTGCTGAACGGGAGGGTGAAGTCTCCGTGCAGCAGTCCGTTCTTCTCCATGAAAACCACGCTGTGTTTGTTGGGGTGACGCTGAGTACTCGCTATCAGGCTGCCTGATGGTCTGAAACAGCAGGGGAAGGTTTACCATAAATTCATAATATTCTCTCTTTTATTCCTTAATTTAAATGATCATGTAGACACCAGGAAAAAAAATAATAAATATCATCGGCAGCACTCTCACTTCCAGCAGAGCGCCTGCTCCAGGCCGTTGATGGACTCGCTGGTGGCCTGCAGGACGCCCTCTCTGTTCCAGACCCGGACCTTCCTGGCTCCGGTCTGGAGACAGACGGCACTGACGGCAAACAGCTGACCATCACCTCGCCACGTCACCCGTGGCGTGCGGTCATCCCAGGCTGCAGCCGGCTGCACCTCCTGTGGGTGCATGTTTACATCATTCAGGATATTTTCATATTAAACTCATTCATTTTCAACAAATTTTTTTATATATTTAGTTTTTGTTCTAGTTTTGCCGTTTCTGTGGTTGGACACTGACCTGGATCTTCCTCTGTGCTGCCTGTTTCCCCTCTGAGCCATGGAACTGAGTCTCCTTCTTCCCCCAACCCACCGTGATGAACTTCCCTGCAAAACACACAATATACAGAAGATTAAACATGTAATATAAATGTTATTATCATGTAGAAATATCACAACTATCTATATATTCCATGAATCCTCTCGTGACCTTCTGTGGGTCCTGACTTCTGACCCTCAGGTTGGGACCCACTGATCTAAACAGAGTTCATCTGGAGCCACCGTACCTTCCCCGAAGTCGTCCTGGTGGATTCCAACCTCAGTGATCGGCTCAAATTCTTTGGTCATCATGATGATTGTTTCCTGACCTGTGAGGACACATTATTAGTGATTTATTCATTTGTAGTCAGCTTCTCACCCCCACCTTTAATGGTAGCAACTTTATAAAAGTTTAGACAACTGGCCTTTAAGAATAGACTTTAATATTTTGGTGCTTTATTCTGTGTGCAGTGATGCAGAGATAGACTGACAATTCCACTGAGGGGCTCTCTGACTGACGATTCAAAGCATTTAACTAAAACAGGGATTTAACATTTTTATAAATCACATGTTTTTGACATTTGTATAACATACTGACCAGTAGTGAGAACGACAAGCTCTTCATCAGGACTCCAACTCATCGAGGTCAGGCCGCTGTCCACACTGCCAACACACTCCAACTGAGGAACATAACCACATACATTTTGTGAGGACACTCATTGACATAATACAGCCCCTTTTTCCCTTATAATACCCTTAACTTAAAACTAACTCTAACCTTAACCCTAATTGCTAACTCTTAACTCTTTGAAGAAATAAGGGCTGAACCAAAAAAAAAAAAACAGTCCTATCTTTCCAACTCTTCTGTGTTGCTAACCTGGCATGTGTTGAAGTTGAAGAGGACAACATCTCCACCAGCTGTGGCCAAACAAGCTGACTCCAGTTCAGCCAGGTCCTGCAGTCCAACCACCGTCCCGCTGCCGTCCTCTGGGAGGAAACCCTCAGCTGTCAACGACCCCTCACTGACCACCTGCAGAACAGAATGGAGGAACGTTACATGTAGTTTATAACTAAAATGCCTAATTGAAATGCTGCAACTTTCCTTTACTATTACTTTCCTTTATTACTTGTTTAAATTTCTAATTTGGATGCATCTCTAAACACAATACTATCCTCAACGAGACAAAGCTAAAGTCGATGAATAAACAGAGCTAGTGTGCTGTTTAAATCCAGAGACAAACAGACAAGCACAGTATTTCATCACCAGCTCACCTGGCCAGTTCGTGGGTCGTACTCTGTGATGGAGTAGTGAGAAGCGACCAGCAGCGAGCCGGTGTCAGCCCGCACAGATATACATTGAGGGGAGCCTGGACTCTGCAGCTCCGAGCTCCGCAGGCTCTTCAGCAGCTTCAGGTTCCTCATTTTACCTCAGGACTGACTGATAACACACAGAGCCTGAGTCTGAACCCACAGGCTGCAAAGACAGCACAAATTAAAACATGTTCACTACTGAAAACATTGACTGATATATCTGGGTGATCTGTACTATCATTGCTGCGATAAAACACCAGAAATCTCTCTGGGATTTTAGTTATTGTAACAGGATGAAATGTATATTATAATACTGTATATATGTATACAGTATATATATATATATATATATATATATTAATACTTCTCATTATTACATACTACATCCTGTTTACATTTAGTTTTCCCATCTTAAATACTGTCGTCAACAAAATTACAAATTTACATTACTATTTTATATTTACTTATATTATTATATTTATTACTATTATACTTTAGTATGTTGATTTTAACTGCACTATTTTATGCCTTAGACTATCACTTTGATTTCCCTTTTTATATATAAATATTTTATGAGCATTGTTGAAGGAATCTGAGACCAAAGATTTTTCATTGCCAATGACTGCTTTGCTGGAAATTGACAAATAATTCAAATAATTAACCTTGAGAAATTAAATAAATCTAGCATGAATCGTTTCAGTAATTTATGAAGTAAAACAAAATGCATCAGCTAACACAGTAAAAAAGAGCTAAACAAAGAGTAACAAAATATGAACCATTTAAATAGAAGGAAGTATAAAAATAGGAGCAGTATATACACTATTGACAATAAACAGACACAAAATTACACAAGTGGAAAATGATAATGCACAGTATGAGAATGAATGAATGAATGAATGAATGAATGAATGAATGAATGAAATTCCACCTGAAAATATCAGGTTATTGTCACTTCTCTTTCTTATTCGTTGTTACAACAGCCACTGCACTGCATACATCCATTATCGGACACAGTCCTGTCCCAACACTTTATCATCTTAAACTTAGCTTTTTGGACGACAACACCCCTGTTAAATCAGTAGACGGCTTAAAATCAGGTTTACCATCACATTTTAAATTAACACTTCATATTTAATTTAATGTTTTCTTACAACTTTGCCTGTTAGCCAGTATCTTTAGCCTCTCTTGATCCTCTTTGCTCTTTACAAGACATTAGTATATTAATCCACCGATAGTCAGACAGGTAACATATCTACTATGTACTAATATAACTACTCTGACAGTGTAAATAACTAGTTTGTTGATGGTTGTGGAAGGAGAGACTAAACTACAGGCTGTCCGTAGATTGAACTAGCTCATCTTTAAACTAGAAGGATCGACATGAAATGCAGATTCAATAATTATTACAAACAGAAAATGAAAACTTTGAAACGTAATAAGATCGCAAGGAAATTGTATAAACCCACCGAGAAGAATCAGCTTGAAGTAATAGACCTTTTAAATGCCCAGCATCAACAACACAACATCATGCATGTGGCCTCTGTCAGACTCATTACCTTTCACCTCTGACGTAGTTATGTGACGTAGCGGCGGTGGCGCCACCTGGTGACCAGGAGTATAAACATCCAAGGGAGTAAATCTTTATTTATTTATCTATTCATTTACATATTTATTTATCCATCTATTTATGTATTTATTTATTTATTTATTTATTTATCTATTCATTTACATATTTATTTATCCATCTATTTATTTATCCATCTATTTATTTATTTATCTATTCATTTACATATTTATTTATCCATCTATTTATTTATTTATTCATCTATTCATTTACATATTTATTTATCCATCTATTTATTTATTTATTTATTTAGCAAAATGCTCTCTCTCCTCTTCTTGTGCCACCAAATTAAGATTTATACCACTGGAAGCTCTCCTTCAAGGAGGACCACAAGACTCACATAAATTGTAAAAGTAAAGGATTTAATTGATTAATAACTAATTGTCCAATAAAAATAGCCATTAATACATTTCTTTACAAGTTAATTTATTAATTTATGAATAAATTGACTAAATTACAAAGAAATTAATTACATGACATTTTAATGGGCAATAAAAAGAAGAATTATAAAAATAATTTACAAATGAAATATTAATCATCAATAAATTATTAAAATTAAAAAGGGATTTACAAAAACACCATAAAACAGTCAACAAGTACATAATTTAAAAATGCATCTACTACTATTTACGTGACTCTTGTGGTCCTCCACACCCCTTCCACTCCACTTATATTAAAGTGGCAGTAGGCAGTATATTTTTGGCATCATTGGGCAAAAATTCCATAATAACCTTTCAGCATATTGTAATTCAAGTGTTCTGAGAGAAAACTAGACTTCTGCACCTTATCATGGCTCTGTTTTCAGGCTTTAGAAAATCTAGCCTGTGACGGGAGACTTTGACCAATCACAGGTCATTTCAGAGAGAGAGCGTTCCTATTGGCTGTGCTACGGTCATGTGACCGGAACTCGGCGGTTCTTCACCAGATTTCATGACAAGATGAATCTGAAAACATTTGAGGAGAGAAATAGGAATTAACGTAACATTATATTGATTCATATTTGACCAGCGCTGCCTAGTTTGACCGTTTGGTCGGAGTTTGCGAGTGATTGACAGCCGGCTCTCATGGACAGCAGACCTCAGATCAGCTCTTACTGCTTGTTTTCCTCCGGTCTGTGAAATCTTGCAGATGCCGTTAGGAGCACCGGAGGACACAGAGGCACATGATTTTCTCAGGTTACCTGTTTAATGTACCACTGTCACGATAGAGCGACTGCTTTATAAAAATAACCTTTTTTAATCATATTTGCTCCATCTCGCCTACTTCAGCTTTAATTAGTACAAATTCATACAAATTAGATGCTCCTTTTTTATATTTTCACAGTTGTTGTTTAATTGATAAACTGATAAATTGTTGTTCGGCTTTTACTCTGAAATAAACACGGATGTTGCTAATTTTAAGGGCTTTTATTTTCTAAAGTAGTAACCGGACGTGGTGATCGTCTATTGTTATCGCGAGATTGACAGGCTGCTGACATGACAACAGGTGAACGGGAGTTCAATGTCAGAAACGCTCAGGACATCACAGCGGGATTAATACGTGATGAGAGGACAGTGACAGAAAGGTAAACGTCTTATCACATTCCTTTGTTCTTCTCTCATGTCTTTATCCAGACACAAGGCGTTAGACAGACCGCGTTATTCTCCCCTCAAAACGAGGGGTTTGTCCTTTTTTATCCCGCTCTGCTGCAGTCTGCTAACGAGATGTTGTTGATATTAAAGTCCTCCAACAGGCTGCCTAGCTGACGTTAACGTCAAGCGTTACCAAGGGGATAGAGTTTAACGTCAACCGTTACCAAGGGGATAGAGCTTCTTCTTCTTGTGTCCATGCTTGCTTTCAATGAAGGCAAAAACATGTAGTAAATGGAAACTATGTATGAGAGAAACACTTAGATATTCCTAAATATAGCTTTGAAATTTCAAGTAAGAGCTAAATAAACATTTGGATCACGAACTAATATTATATTCTATGTATTGTACATATTACATTTATGCTGTATCATTTTTCACAATATGCTTTATTATATTGTGCATATAATGTAAATATACATTTCAAATGTTATACAGTATGTTATACTTATTTGCATCATGTTCTCATCTTTCTCTTGTTTTTCTTTTGAGCTACTTTAGTGCAAAATACTCTCTCTATTCTTCTTGTGCCACCAAAATTAAGATGTGTACCACTGGAAGCTCTCCTTTATTGAGGACCACAAGAGTCACATAAATAGTAAAAGTAAAGCATTTAATTGATTAATAACTAATTGTCCAATAAAAATAGCCATTCATAAATTTAGAGCTGATGGAGCTGAAGAAGATGCTTGAAAGCATAAACAAATCCAAGTATCTTCTTGAATGATTTCCATCCATATCTCCTCCTCTCATTCACAGTGAAACCAAAACAAACAAAATGATGTTTTGCTCATTTCTTGACCCCCCCCAAAAGATAACGTGATGCTAACAGATGAAGTTGCTGTAAAGCAGGCACAGGTGCTGTGAAATACACCTTTCATTCACACCAGGGGGTTGGTTGAGGGTGAATTGACATTCCTGTATACATGTCCACCTGTTGCACATGGAGCTATGGTTATCATAAGAGGAATATGTGCACATATTTCACATGAACCTCTCACATACAATCTCAAGATGAGATGTGTACATATAACTCTAAATGATGTTACATTTGATGTGTGTAGTCAACCATATAAACATGTATTTACAGTTTCCAAAAATCTATTTTAATGGGAAGTATGCCATCTTCATGCCTTGTTACCTGTGACATTTGTGTGTGTAATAGATGACATGTGAAACTACTTCATTAATTCACAGAAGTTGCTTATCCTCCAGCACAATAAACTCACTATAATCCCGTTGCTGCCTTTAGATATTTCCATTCACTGAAACCCTCCTCTGAGCCAGTATCTCTTCCCCAGTGTGATGCCAGGTCACCAACACTCCAATATTCAAGCAGCTTGTGAGTCAATGACGCATAGTACAGTGTGAAAACCAAACAAGCCACATAATGTAAACATCTATAGTTCAGACCAAAGACAGCAAAGTAAAGCTGTGATTGCACCTTTAATCTGCTGTCACTCATCCTGAAATAATCCTTCACTCATTTTGGGTGAGGCTTCGGCAACTTGTGAATCTGACAGGGAGTGTTTACTGCTGACTGAGCAGACAGGATGTGATCATTGCTGTTTTCATTTACAGCCATGTCATCGTTCCTCAACTGTTTGTCACTTGGCCTGCAGCAGGAAGACCTTAATATGGGTTTTTAACAGACTTTGCGAAAAACAGAAAAGAAAAGTAATGTGATCTTGACCATTTTGTATCCCTAATTTCTGAAGGTGGACCATTGCCCCCCGATAGCTGGTATCACACGTCTGATATCAAAAGAATATCATATACAGTAATAAATTAGTTTCCCTTTTTAGAACACTACCAAAGTCAAGCTATGTCTTTATGTCAAGAAATGCATGCACTGAACAGTAGCCTGAAACTGGACCAACCCTGCAATTACAGCAAATGCAGTTCTACATTTAGCCTTTTTAGGAAGTCATCACTCCACCCAGCTCTGATTCTTCTTGAATCACCATCCCGCTCTAGTCCTGACATCAGTCACTATCTAACTGCTAGCTGAAAAGCTCTCCAGTCCAAGAAGCGCTAGACACAGCATGAAAGGGATAGTTTGGGTGTTTTGAAATTGGGTTGTATGAGGTACTTATCCACAGTAAGTGTATTACTTAAAGTAGATGACGACCGGCACGCCTCAAGCATTGAGAAACAGACATGAGTACTTTCAGTTCAGTTCCCTGTTAAAAAGGAGAAGGAAAGGGCTGTTTGACAGCAAGATAAAGCTTTAAAATTATCAAACTGTGAAACAAATAAACTACTCCCCTAAAGAAGAAATACATAGCCCACAGCATGATTATTGCCACTTCTTTTTATTGAAACTTTTTCGCATACAGAACTTTTAGCAGCATTTTTGATCGGTCAGCACCATTCAAATATTCAAACTGAAATTTAAAGTGCAACTTTGTGCAAAAGTTTACAGCTGAGTATAACAAAGGAATTATAATTCCAGTGTAAAATGCTGTATATAATTTAACACTGTGTTGCCTATACCTCAATGACAGTTGTTTGATAGTTTAGGCTAAGGGATCGTATCGGATTATACCTTTTAAAAAACTTTTTCATACTTTATTTCCAATATCCAATTCAGTGATTTTGGTCTGATCAGTACGATACAGAGCATCAGATCAACGCATCACAAATGTATCGGTCATGCTCTATTGTCCACGACAAAACAATGTCAGAAGTCTGCGCAGCCTTGGCAGAGATATACTGAGTGCTTTCCAGGAATGGAGCGTTTTGTGGAAGGCAGGTTTTGGCTCTGGGAAAGATGATTGCTCTCCTAGTTCACTGTAAATAGTTGGATAGATGCCTGAAGTGTATATTTTCACTTTGCATAAGCCTTATTGTTCTGCAGCACACCTTAAGTTGTCGTCAAAACAACATAAGTCAGCTGATAAAAGAATCCCGTCCTGCAGCATTCCTCCCTGACATACTGAACTGATGAAGATTAGCCGCTGCCTCCCTTCCTCCCTGCCTCCCTCATTCCAGACTCAATGCAATGAATCCCTTCATTGTCTCTGGGTTCATGCAGACATCTTATTCTAATTATTCTCAAGGCACATGTGGTTTGGATCAACAATTGTTTATAAAATACTATGTCTATTAAACAGAATATTCATTCAGTTCATTCTCAGGAAAGTTGACAAGTTCAGTGTTGACATATTCATCTTCTATTAAAACATCCTCATCAAGTCTAAATAAAGATGACAGAATGAGGTAAAAATAAAAGAAGTGATGAGTGCACCCTCTGTCAGTAGTAAATCTCCACCCTGTTAGCTTTTGGATTTGCAGCCACATCGCCTCTCTGCTCTATTATCAAACTACAGATTTTCTGCGTTGAAGCAAGGTTTATTGTGACAGATGACAGATTGATCTTTTGGTGTGGAACCAAAACCACTGAGGCTGACTGAAGCAGCCACTGATAATCTCGTAGCTCTTAAAAAGGGATGTTGCTGAAAGTTGTGTTTTGAATGTAATTTCCTATCAGGTAGCACAAGGATCATTTCTCTATTACTTTCTCATAAAAGCAGCATTTTACAAATGAAAGAGTCAGCAGGGATTCGTTCTCTATTTCTGCATTTTGTTTGTGAAAATAAACTGGAGGGTGGGCGCTACGCTTCCATGACGACGCTGTGAGACAGGACGGTGTTATCAGCTTTAACCGTCGTATGAGCGCAGTGCAGCCATGAGCTAGTCAGTGGGGCACGCTAACATGCACTAAAAGGCATACACTATTAGTAAACAAAGCACAGAGAAGCAGTCATGTCTAGAAAGTAACCCATGAGTTGCAAAACTCTCGTGAGATGGTTGAGGTAAGGATAGGTCGTCGGGCAGCGAGTCTCGCGAGAATTTTCACACGTTTTTGCAACTTGTGGGTTACCATCTAGACACCAGCCTTAGAAGCTCTGATTACAATACACAGAGAGACTTAATTCTCTGCTCAGGTAGACATTATTCCTCTATATCTTTACATAGACAATAGTTGTTGATGATATATTAATATTCCGGATATCAGGTAGAGAACCTTTAATATTGAATGAAAGTGAATAGTTATGCTGTGGACTCTCTAAATACAAAGTGCTCTGAACTTTCATTTGAATAGCTTTGTGCTTTCTGCACCTTCTTTAATTGTTTGTTTAATTGTTTGAAATAAACTTCAACCATAAATCTTTTTATTTCCGGCTGAAAAAATCCAAAGGAGTGAGCTCTAAATCTCTTTTTGTTACCTTCCACCAGTAAATCCAGACAATCCCTTTGCAATTGGAGGAGGATGGGACGTCCTGCGGTGCTTTTGTTTCCTGTGAGAGGAAAACTTCAATCACTTCAACCCTCCGTCTTCATTGGTCCGTGCAGTGTCTCATGAAACCTCCGATTGGTCCTTCATTCCACTGTGAAGACTTCTCAGCCAATCAGCATCCGCCTGGGTGAGTGCCGCTTCCTCTTCCCACCAGCTGCTGCAGTCAATCAGCTTATTCAGCAGCACGAGTGTGTGCGTGTGTGTGTGTGTGGCCACCCTTGCCTCCCCCTCCCCTCTTTTTCCTCTACAAAATAACCCCGGCCTACCCTCCTTTCCACTCCCATCCCCCCTTTCCTCACACACTTATACACTGTGTTTTCCTCTCACACACACACACACTCGTGAATATACACTCACACACTCCTGCCACATGAGGCCCTGCAGCAGCCTGCTGTGTGTGAGTCACTGGAGAAAGTTACACCAGCGTGTGTGTGTGTGTGTTTTTAATGCAGCAGCGTCTCCTCTGCAGCAGATTTCTACTTCAGTTGGGACAGAGCACAACAAGACAGAGAGAGAGAGAGAGAGAGAGAGAGAGAGAGGGGAGCTCGAGGTTCACCGCAGCTGAATCCAGGATTCTGCACAAGGTAATGATAGCATGATCTCATGTAAATGTCTTAATGATACTCTGTCATTCTAATGCACACGGCTGTTGTCAGGATGGTGGACAGTTTGCTGTGGTTTTGGCTCTGCTTGTGGGCAGCATATGTCTCAGCCTGGAGCTCTTGTTTTGGGATGTAAAGAAAGTTTTTTGCGTCAGGTTGTGACTTAAGAGTCATCTGTTTTCGCTGTGTGTTTGTGTGCCATAATTGTAGCAACGTAATGTTTTAGAAAGGTTATAGGTAACGCCAATATGATACCTGGGTTTCAGTTCTCGTACCAAAATGATATCTTATGAATACTTTAGTTCTAAACATGTTTTTCTACAAGCTCCTTTTTAAAAGGAGTCAAAGTATTTAAATGTTAAATTATGTCTCAACACCATGTCAATAACTTTGCCTTAAAGTTTAGAACAGGCAAAATGTTTTATTTAAATAAGGAACTATCTGAAGCGAGCAGATATTCAATGCCAGCTTTTGGTATAGTTTTGGTTATTGCTGCAGATTGATTTCTGTCGGTACTAAAAAATATTGATGTTTGACACCCAGCTCTAGTTGTTATCCCCAACTCTGGGTCACCATATGCTGCTAAACCCCTAAACCCTTTGTTGGAGGGAAAAGATAAATCTGTGAGGTAGGATTAGATCAAAATGGATAAGTAACAATAACTTATTTTGGTAGCGATGATAAGGTGGTGGACTTGAAAAATACAATGAAATCCAGTCAATGTAGCCGTGCAAGTAATAATAACAAAAAAAGAAGACTGATGAAGCAATTGAAAATGTATTGTGTAGAAAATATTATCTCATATAACCAAATAGAAGCATAACCTTCAGTTAAGTTGAGTCAACACCTCTCTGAAACAAAAACTGAACATTATAACCTCTATGACTTTATGAATCAATGTACGGCTGTTGTATGAGATAGCTACCAGTTTATTAGCTCCAAGTAATCCTGAGTGTATATATAATGAAACTGACTGAAATATATGAGAAACAGAATAACCTTTCAGACGTAGATTCCAACAGATTGACTTTGTGCACTAACAACAACAAATGTAAAGAAATTTGTTTTTGTGACATTATTGCAGGACCTCACACTCAATTCAAACAGACAGTGAAACACATACAACACAACCGTTTGTGTACATCCCTGCATCAGGGTGCAGCTGAAAGGGAGATTTTAGTAATGCATTGGTGCAACATGTTAATAGATGGTTGTGCAGTATCAGACAAATGGATATAGAACATCTAGTATTTTGGTACTGACTATAATGTGTTCGTAGAACCGTACACGAGAGTAGAGCTGCAGTGATTAGTTGTCAACTACAGTATTAAATTAATCGCCAACTATTTTGATAATCGATTCATCGGTTTGAGTATGCTGTAGCAATAGTAGTTTTTTTAAGAAAAAAAATAGTCAGAATTCTCTGATTCCAGCTTCTTAAATGTGAATATTGTTTTGGATTCTTTACTCCTCTATGACAGTAAACTGCATATTTTTGAGTTGTGGATAAAACAAGACATTTGAGGACGTCATCTTGAGCTTTGGGAACATTTTTCACAATTTTCTGACATTTTTATAGACCAAACAACTAATCGATTAATCAAGAAAATAATCAACAAGATTAAATCAACAATGAAAACAATCGTTAGTTGCAGCCCTACACCAGAGTATGAAGAGTTCATAATTCTCAGTGTACTCTAAGGTATCACAAAAGCTATTGTTTTGGTATCCGTGGTGAAACTCAGGTATCATACCGACGCTAGTATTGAAAAGTGCCCAGCCCTACGGACCGTGATGCATGGAAGAAACTCTGAGCCTTGTTGCTGATGTTGCCATGAGTAACTCCTCACATGGACACTATAATTCAATCACTGAGTCAAAAATAAAACTGCTATTAGATTCCTGTCCATTAAAGTCACAGAAAGCTGTTCAGCTGAATCATGTAGAGGCTAATTGTCACAGCGGTGGCAGCATTAGTCGCTCTGTAAGCAGCTTGCCGGCCTCCCGGTGGGCCAACACGTGGTGTTCCAGCTCAGAGGGTCCATGACAATACATCTCCCCTCTCTGCATGTTTGTGTGAAGTCAACAATATAAACAAAGCCATCACATCTGCTGCTGTCTGTGGGGTTTGTGGAGGTCATCTTGATATGAGAGGACTGATATCAGTGCACTTCATTCCCAAGTGATAATAAATTAAAATCAGGAATGTTACGATGTCAGCCTTGGAATTCTAGGAATTTAATGTGGAAGGTATTATATATCTTTCCGTTTGGAAAACCTTTTCTTGAACTCTGTCTTCATTTTTTGCGGTGTGTGAATGACAGATAGACGGTAGAAAATGGAAAATTAGTTTTTATGACAGTAACTTTCTTCATACTATGTGCATGTTGGTTTGTCTCGTAAACAGTCACTACATTAATTGCAGACACAACTGAAAAGGTTTTTACTGAATAGGTAAGGTTTTTACGTAATACTGAATGTCTCCAACAGCGTGGCATTTGTCTTCAACTAGTTTAACATGTTTCATCCTCCTACAGTTGATACTTTTTCACCTAGTCATGTAAATGTGTCACTTGTGATGTGTATCTTGCACTGTTTGGACAACACAGCAGTGCTAATACAGAAAACACACAGAGGGAGGACTTACAATAACTTATGCAGCAATCACCTAGCAGATGTTGCTGGTGATTTTGTTTCTGGTTCTTTCATACTGCTCATGTATTGAGCTTTTGAAGTTTAACACATATTCCCAATTTCACACCATTGGTCAGAACTAACCACTCAACAAAGAAGTCAAGTATGTTTTCTTTTCTAGTCACAGTTTACTTTGAGTTTTGACTGACCTGAGGCATCTCTTCAAGTACCAGTAATCTATTTTGACTTTTTAAAGTTGAGATGTAGTGAAAAAAGGCCTTTTTAACCCTTTTAGATCACATCCCTCGGTAGGGCTGGGCAATATGACGATATATAATATATAGATATATAAAAATGTATATTGTATACATTTTTCTAATGGTTTCTATCACAAAATCAGCAAGGCCTATATTTATTTTATTTTATTTCTATAATTTCACTTAAAACTTTCATGTTCATTTGCACTCGAGTTCTTAAAATGAGAAAATACTCAGTACCTTTCATTTGTCAAGTATTTAATTCACACAGGAGCATACCGAAATAGGCTTTACCATATGGTTATTTGATATAGACTATTTATTTATTGAATGCCAGAAAACATGCTATATCATGATATATATTGTTATCGAGATATAAAATTAACTACATAATGATAGAAGATGATGCTAAAGCTGCTCATTCAAGTTGATATTTCACCACACCATTTACCTGATGTCTTGGAAATGCAAGAAAATGTATGATTTTAATTGTACAATTTTGAGCTACCCTTCCTTGTCATCCAGTATCATTGTACATCTTGTATGGTCCATCTGGTCCACACTGGAATGAGGACATTCGACACCATGCAGCAGTTGCCCTTCACACTGATATCTCAGACAATCAATAGTGGGGGGGAAAACCTGTATCTTGTTAAGATGGGTGTGCTTTGCAGTTCAAATTCAAAACCATGGGGTTCATCTTTTTCTCTTTAGAAGATAAAGAACCTGTTACTCATGAAGAGATGTTATGTTACAAAACATGAACACAGATTGTCTAAACAGTTTTTCTCTTTGACAGTGATCCAGCATGGAGGTGCCCAGGAGGCCTCAGCCCTCCTTCACACTGACTCTCCCTAAATCGGCCTCATCTGCTCTGTCTCCCATCGGACCTGTAGAGAAGGTCACCAAGAAAGATTCAGTGAGGGAGAAGCTCCAGGAGAAGATGGATGGAACCGCAGACAGAGATCAGTTTGGAGAAGAGACAGAGGAGGAGTCGACTGAGTCTGTGCTTGTGGAAGCACCGGACGAGACCTCAGAACTTGTGGATACAAATGTAAAACTTACCTCACAGGATAGTTTCTCCAAGGAGAGCTTGATATCAGAGGAGAGGTTGGCAGAGATGGAAGAAGAGGCCAGAAAGAAGAGTGAAGAGGAGGAAGCAGCAGCTAAAGAGAGGGCCGCCCAGAGACAGATGCTGGCCATAGAGGAGCTGGTCCAGTCTGAGAGGAATTACCTTCGACTGCTGCAGGTCAGCACTGTGACCATCAGGAGCAACCTGCAGAAACTACAGGTAGGAATGAAGTGTGTGTGTAGCGTTTAGTAACATTGTTATGGAATCTATAACACTACTGATTAAGGCTGCTGTTATTTTCAGAATCATTTAATCTGTGGGTATTTGCTATGGACTGTTTCATCTGTAGAGGTTAGTGGTGCATTGGTCAGCAATGTCGCTTCACACAGCAAGAAGATCCTGTGTTTTATCCCCAGTCCATGCAGGGCCTTTCTATGTGGAGTTTGCATATTTGCAAATCATAAAAAAAAATAAAATCTGATTTCCATACTGGATCGGTTGAGACCCGGATAACCTATTAGATGGAAACAGATGATCCGCTGTGGCGACCTCTAACGGCAGCAGCCGAAAGAAGAACAAACAACAAACTATTTTCTCTGTAGAAAAGAATGAAAAATGTCCATTAAGTCTTGTGAGCCCAAAGTGAAAGTCTTCAAATTACTTGTGTTGTTAGTTGCCAACAAGTGACTGACAGTGTGCAGGATTTTTTTAATCTTTCAGGAAAGAAAATACAAAAAAAGAAAACCTATATAAGCAAGCAAGACAATCAGCGAGAAGATTGGTTATTTCTGTATCAGAGATCTGGCTTTGCGCTGGGAGCCAACACCGAAACCACGCTGTTTGAGGCCCAGGTCGTAATACTGGGCCCGCTGGAGGAAAGGGAGGCACGGGAGAACCAGAACCAGGACTGACTATCAGGCTCTGTTGCAGTAAAATGAGAGGTTTTCTAAAGGGACTCTGGTGCTTGGAAACACTACCGCTTTTGTCCACAGTGGCTGCCAAAATCAACACAAAATGAAAGTTTGTTGTAGTAACTTTAACTTTACTTTTTCCATTGCAATATTTCTCAAAGTTGCAGCTTCTTGAAAACCTTTTTCCTCACAAAAAATGTTGCTGTTGTGCTGTTTTATAGTATTAAGATAGTAAAGTATTTGATTTGATTACATTGGAGCACAAATGCAAAACTGCCCTCACTTTAGTTCATTCATTATCAGGAACAGCACATAAACTCACTAAACATACCATGCTTTGAGAGCTTAGTGTATTAAGTAAAATATATTTTACCATAAAATTGCAGTATCAAATATGATGGATGAAGATGTACTCTTTAATTTTACTACATATCTGATTTTGTTGTAAATATTCCAAATGCAAGGTCCCCTTACTTAGCTGATACTGGAGCTTTTGGAAGACTGAACTGAGTAGATCCTACAGAATATTTATAAAATGTATCCCTGTCATCTACCCCATGACAACAAACTAATGTGTTTGGTGTTTACTGCTGCTTGTACTGGTTGTACAGCTTCTAGGAGCAAATACTGTACATGGAACAGATCCCAGGTGACATTGGGCGAAGGCGGGTTACACCCTGGACAGGTCGTCTGAGTTATCACAGGGCTGACACATGGAGACAGACAACCATTCATGCTCACATTCACACTTACGGGCAATTTAGAGTCAACAATTAACCTAACCTGCATGTCTTTGGACTGTGGGAGGAAGCCGGAGAACCTGGAGAAAACCCACGCTAACACGCAACAGGCGGATTCAAACTTGCGACCCTCTTGCTGTGAGGCGATAGCGCTAACCACTGCACCACCATGCAGCCCAGCATGATTTTGCTAAGTAAGAGGCTGCATGCTCCCTGTGTTAAAAGATCTGTCAGTCACTTTTAGAGCATGTTTAGGTCTATATTTGGATTATTTATTGCGGGACAACCCTTTTTGATTGTGTCTTTAATTAAAAAGTAATCACTACATCTTGAATTGGCACCGCAGCATCCAGAGGAAGTGTTGTGCAGAGACTGCTCTGCGGTTTATCATCGTTAGCTTTTGATTACATCTGAGGTAATGCTTATTACTGCTAAATAACCATTTATTATCGCGCCTGTAATGAAATGGGGCCTCGTAAAATATAATGAAATCAGTCTTTATGGGCCGGAAGGTCTGAGCTGTAGATGAGCATGAAAATGATAACGCACCGAGGGAAGGGTAGATGAAGGGAAAGAGAATGAAATGGAAAAAGAAAGGAGGAGTGGAAGGGCTGATGACCTGTTAAAGGAAAGAGATGAACTGGTGAATAAGAGGAACTGTTGATGAGATGGACAATAACATAGAGATCTGTCTGTGTTATGTGGCATTGTCCAATGTAAAATGTAGAGACAAAATGCAAATGTGTGGAAATGAAATGAAAGATAAGAGTTGAAAAGGGGTATTACAGAAATATGGGTAACAGTATATGATGGGTGGAGGGAGGACAGGCGGAGAAAGACAGCCCGATGAAGGACGACTGGACAGAGAAATAGATTAAATATTTGAATGAATGGTGCCATTGTGAGACAGCAGAGTTGCTGGTTTGTTTTCTGTCAGATTGTTCAGTGTTGCAGCAGTGCCCACTATTCTCTCATTAGAATAGAACGGAGCTAAACAAAACGGCTCTTTATCAGCTGTGCATCAGCATTTTTCCTGTAAGGGAGCAGCAGACACACGCATACGTTGCATAAGATAGACATTTCATTTGAATATGTGAATAAATCTTAAACAATTGTAATAGTAACACAGAAACTTCAGTTCTGGAGGGGCATGATGCTGATGCTAATAACCCTATAGCAGGTAGTCGTCACAGTTTTGCCAAAATTATTTTTGTTAGCTTTGCCATTCAACATTTAGTTTTCTGTTTTAAGTAGCGAAGTAACCTAAAAAAGTTGTCACTGAGCTTATTTAGCTAACTAATTTTATTAGAGCCATCAACATGTTTAGAAGTGGATATTTATTTTTGTGTTTAATTTGTACTGACTTGTTTTTTTAACATATATTTTATTTTTAATTGTTTATCTTTTGAACAAGTGTTCGCACTTTAACATGTTTCGTAGTTCCTGAAATAAATCACATTACATAAAAAATATGGATTATATTTGGGCAAAATTAAAAGAAAATTGATAAAGGACTCTCAGTCGCTCTGGTATTGAAATGAGGACTCAACTTTAGTGGAATCGGGCTTTATAGTGTGCAAAAATAAAGTTATGGATGATCACAAAATGCTGAAAAAATGTGAAAAATGCGGAAAAGTGATAAGATGTAAAAATGAACTTTCCAATACTTGATCCCAGACATCCACTGACAGGAAGTTAACTAGTGTGTCTTTCTGTCTGCCTGCCCCCTCGCAGCCTCCTCCAGCCGACCTGGACAGCATGTTTCTCTACATAGAGGAGGTGATTGACGTGTCCAGTCGACTCCTCAGTCTGCTGGACCAGAAGCAGTTTCAGTCTGGAGACCCTCTCTTCCTGGAGACACTCTGTAAGGGAGAAATCTATCATTATCATTTTTCTGTTAATCAGTGTTAGCCCTAAAGTTTCTGTTTTATTATGTTACCTTTGGCCCTGTTCACTCCTGGCACTAACATGCGTCTTGGGTGATCTGATCACAAGTGGACAGCTTTAAGTACGTCAGTTCACACCTGGCATTAGAATGTATCTCCAGTGACCACTTGTGATCTGATCTCACTTCCCCACTCTATATGCAAATAAACACGCACATCATTTCCGTTTGCAAAAGACCAAATGTATTGTTGCTTTTAACCAGTTTTTGTTTTGAATGATTTCATTTACTCACTTGTGCTGAGCAAATGAAGCAGGTAGCTAGGTATAGACTGAGGAAAAATCAGTTGAGTAGGCCACAATGTGGCCCAGGACACATTTGCGTACATACTGCTATAAGAATGTGGCCATCTGCGGCCCAGACAACCTCTGAGCCACCGTATCACAATGCGTCCTCAGTGTGTCTTGAGTGCATTTACACCTGTACTTCAAGAACTGTCCACTTGTGACTGGATCACCCAAGACACAGTTCTGAACACGGCCTCTGTCACATCATGAGCTTGTTCAGCCTTCCACCAGGAAGTGGTGAGATAGTTGCTGGTTTCAAAGAGGTTTTCTCTTCTCAGATCAATCGCTGTGATCACACTTGTTGACAGGAAACAAATAAAATCTTCACACTTCTAGTTATCAGAGGTGGTTTTCACACTCCTGTGAGAATCTAAACGAGCTCACACTGATAAATTCGGAGTCTCAGCATGTGGTGTATGTGTGCATTTCCTATCTAGTGCAAACACACTACAGTTTATTGCTGCTATACATTGTACTGTATTTGCACGTGCTAAACGCCACGAGTGAGCGGTGACAGTTGAAGAGGTATAGGACAGGTTGTTTGGGACAGATTGTTCTTCTTTTACAACTACAAACCAGACTTCCAAACAACCTTTATGTCCTATTTAATGGAAATAACACCCACTGTTCCAACCATGGGATGATAGCACTTTGTAGAACTTTCACACACTAGTAGTGTGAAAACATACATGATTATGAACAGGTAATATAAAAGCCCTGTTTTAAACTGAAACTAGGTGTTTAAGTGTTACAGGGAAAGTTAATAAAAACACACTTAAACACATACAGTTTGATAGACAAAAAACAGACCTAACTAACATGTATATAATAAGTAGAGGTGGTATTTTCCGTTCGAGGGTGCAGAAGCTAGAAATACTGCAGGCAAAATTGCAGAAAATTAGACAAAATTTAACTTATTTTCTCTTCACACTTCAACTTTTTATACAGGTACAAGTAGAAAATAGTGATTTAGAAGAGAGGTAGTGAAAGTAAAGGATGAGTTTTATTCCAGGTCCCCTTAACAACATCTTCTAGTTTCTCAGCACAGAGGCTATTGATTAAATGACTGTCTGCGTGATGGCCATGACGACACTTAACTGGACAACGAGAGAGTGTTGTTCGTTACTCACAGTCCATTGTTCTTAAAGTAGCGTCACTGAAAACATGGATTGAGTTTCACATGATGAGCTGTCTTTCTTATTTGTATTTATTTTGAGCATCTGTTAGCATTTTAAAGTGAGTCATGTCCTTACAAAAATTAAAACTGAATTATACTTTATCCCATTATTGAGCTCTGAGCATGATTTCTATTTGTAAATATAAGTTTTTCCTCTCTGACAGGTAATTCGTTCCTCAGCCTGTCTTCAGACATTGAGGCAGCCTATAAGGAATACCTGGCCAACTACAGCCAAGTCACAGTGGTGGAGAACAGCTACAAACAGAAGGAGACGCTCTGGAACGACATCGTCAGAATCATCAAGAGCTCAGCGTAGGTTTCTATCATTTTCTGTTGTTTCACACTGGGACCAACCCTAGTTAATATTACTTCAAACATAAAGTTACATCTGGATAAACAATAGACCTAACATTACGACAGTTCATTGTTTCCATTCATCTCTTCAGGCCTGAAGTGAACGCCACCTCTCTGAGTTTCTTCCTGGTGATGCCGGTGCAGCGGATCGCCCGCTACCCCCTCCTCCTGCAGACCATCAAGAAACACACGGACACAAGTCACCCAGCGTATTCACTTCTGGAGCAGACCGCTCACACCTCCATCGCCTTGAACTGTCGCATCAACGAGTACAAACGCTTCAGAGAAGTTGGTGAGATGGGTGTCCACTATTATCATATTAGCTGATAACAGAAAACATAATGTTATTCCCTTTTTATGGTACCGTCACTGAAACATCTACAGAGTCAAGCATTCAATATTGTTCAGAGTCACAGTTTATTGTACTGTTCTCCAGATTAACTGTCCTGATTCTATGATTGTAGCTGACAAATACAAGAAGACAGAAACACTGACCATGAAGGACAAGATCAACCGCCTCAACACCCACAGCATCGCAAAGAAGACAGCGAGGCTCAGCCAGCAAATCAAGCATGAGACTGGAATGGCACCTAAGGTAGGTTAGAAGTTTAAATATCACCTAGGATGCTGCTCTGTAACTGACCCTGACCAATCACAATTAAGCATTAGAAACGAGAACCTTAAGTAGGTGTTGGGAATTTATTTATTTATTTTTATGTATTTATTTTTTTATTATTATTATTTATTTTGTATTTACATTTTTAGATTATTATATATATATATTATTTATTTGTTATTATTATTATTATTATTATTATTATTATTATTATTATTATTATTATTATTTATTTTCCTCCCTTGTTTTTGAATACTTTGTTTTTCAATTTGCAGTTACTATCTGTTATTATTTGTACATATTACTTTATTTATTGTGGTTTAGATTGTTGTAGTCATTTTTCTTAAAGAAACAATAAAAAGCATGATTTAAAAAAAAAAAAAGAAAAAGAAAAGAAACAAGAACCTATCCCATAAGAATCAAAGAAGCAAAACTTTGAGAAACTGTTTCAGGCTGCTTCTACCTGAAGGTAACTCTTCCAGGCCTCTGAGTCAGAGATAATCTTCCAGTAGACACCCTGCCTCCAGCTGCAACACAGTGGTTAATGATTAATCTGTGATTGAACTGCAGAGAGAATATATGATATAGCCTTTTATTGAACCTGCTGTTTGCTCTGGCCTGCTACACTGTGCTTTGTTAGGGTTATAAAGGTCTGATCAAAGAGTTCACACCCATGAGCATCCTCACATCTCCTGTGGTTGCTCATGGGATTACATTTTCCTACTTTTCCTTTTGATCTTTTTTACATTTCTCATACAGTATATAGGTTGCAGCTGCATCACACTTTGAAGCTTCGCAAAAAAAAAAGATTCTGTGCATTCTCCTGCTATTTGCTATAACTGATTTAAAATGAGTGCAACTACAGCCTTATAGGACAGAATGGAGCAGTAGCACCTTTCCAATGTGTCTATTATTACTAGAAATGAATGATGAGCGATGGAGGATGGGAACAAGCTATGTGTCTAGAACCCATGTTGACAAAATGTACCAGTGTTGCATAACTACATGAGGAACGCTGTATTTACAAGGATTTTAAGGTTTGGTACAAGTGATTATTTGAAGTCGTAAACTACGTATAGCATCGTTCCACAGGTAGCTAAAGAAAGAAATCTGACACCTTGCAACCAAAGCAAATAAAAAACATATAGAAAAATATGTTCTATTTGCATTATTTACTGTATATTTGAAGCATTTAGGCGACACAAAACTCAGAAATGAGAGCAATTACAGAGCTTAGAAAAGAGTAGATGTGATCTTGTATTTTCCAAATATTTTTAAATGCAGTGGAACAAAGCATCTTTTTTTTTTTTTTTTTTATCACATTTTATGACAAATGTACGTCTCCCTGTGTGTTGTGCTCCAGCTGGTGGATGAGGAGTTTGATGCCCTAGAAGGTTTCTTCTACGTTCTGGAGCATGGCATCCTGCAGCTCCTTGAGAACGTGGAGACGTACCTGCACCACCTACAGGTAGGCTGACTTTGTTCTATTTCATCCTTACTGACCGCGAGAGGCAGTGCTTCAACACTGACTCTGGTGGTCATCCAGGATTCATAGAACCGTAGTTACATTCGTAACTTTCGTTCTACATGATGCCAAGTAATGCATAATATTATGTGATATTTAACATGTTGCTGTTGACTTAGGCATTTCATCTGATACCAAACATATCGACTTTGTCTCTGATTGTTTGCCTTGTTTTCTATGCTGACACTTCTCAGACAAGCTGCTTTGGTACCATTTTTTAAACCTGTCTCAGGTGAAAAAATTCTGATATAAGCATCGCATTTCTTTGGGATTCAGGAAATGTCGTTTTGTAGCTTTTGCCACATATGTTGTTTATAAGTAAAAATCAAATCTTTTTTTATACTTTATTGTGTCAATCCATATTGTTGATATGTTCCCTTTCCTTTCTGTTATTTAAAGATCTTGAGACCTTTTTTTTTTATCAATTTTTATCTTTCACCTACAGATAGACAAAAAAGGTTTAATTTGATTTTTAATTGTAGAAGTAGGTCTTCTACTGATGCTGACTTTCTATTACAGTTTCATGTATATTACTTAGAACATCTTCACAAAACATGATCTGTTTAATATTTCATATAATATGTTAGTCAATTACCTTTACTTAGTTTAAAGAAGGCCTATATTTTTTCCAACAGCTTTTCGTTCTTAATGATCTTGTAAATTACCTTTCCCATACTATTTATATCTTCTGCTGTTTCCAGCCACTTATTTACCTAGGGAGTTTCCTGTTTTTCCAAATTCTTGGGATGTTTAAAGTAAACATCAAATCTGTGTCACTTGTGAAGTGAAAATCATACCATGGATGTTTTGGGCTCCAGATGAATTAATTTTGCATGACATACTTCTTTGTTAGCATTGTTCCTTTCTTACTAATTCAATCCCTCATATTCACTGTGACTACAACAACAACAACCAGGTTTGAGATTAAGTGTTTTGCTTAAGAAAACCTGTCGGTCTTGAATAAAAGGTGAAGAGAGTGCATATCTTATTAATTCCCCCCATTCAGATCACACCAACCCATCCAAAGACTTGAACTACAGACTTTCTGACTTATGACCAGGGCAGGAGGGGAATAAGTGGAACATAACTGGATATTATTCTTGAACATGTCACCATGTGTTTCTGAGTCACACTGTGTAAACTCAGAGGCCCCTGAGTTTAAAATACATGAGTTTCTGTGTACCTTTCCACTCTAAAATTAGCCCACATTGAAACTACTTTTTTCCCCACCAAGATCAGCACTGTATCTTCCTTCTTTTTCACATTTTCTTACTCGTATAAGGCCAATTATTTTCACCAGGCCATGCAAGTTGCCTTCTTGCTGGCAATTAGTTTGTACCTTAAAAACTAAAAAAACAAAGCAAGCACTGGTGAATTCTGTAATCCCACAATCTTTTCATTAATCAGAATCAGCCCAAAAGACATGAGAGACCTGAGCAGGGTATGACAACCCCTTCTTCTTTGTTGGTTTGCAGGCGTTCCTGGCCTGCAAAACAGAGGAGTTTGACTTGGATATGGATGGAGAGAAGGCACCTATTTGCTACAAGGAGATCACTACGGCTCTCAGACAATGGATTCTTCCTACATTTGTGAGTAGTAGTCAAATTCTTTACTCAACTTAAAGCAGAAATACCACAGTAAAGAAACACTACAAATACATTTGCTGCATTATTAGTTGTACTTAAGTCAAAGATTACGTATAAGTATTGGCACAAAAACTACTCAAGTATCAAAAGTAAACACACTCTTTGCAGTATTTGTCTGATGATGAGCATCACCTATTCTTCCATGTAGGAGAAGAGGATGAGGACGTTAATCCACAAGCCACTGTGTGCGCTCCGCGACCTCCTGGTGGGCCCGAGGAACCTGATCAGGAAAAGGCTGGACAAGCTGCTCGACTATGAATTGTTAGAAGCCAAATCCAATCTGAACTATGATGAGCAGGCTGTGGCCAACACGTACAGGTAGAGAGAGAGGGAGGGGTTGTTTTAAAATGACGGACTTGACTTTCAGCATGGTTTGAAATGTTGTCTGATTTGTAAGCAGTTTTTTTAATTTGGCCACCAGTTTAAGTAGAGGGGGATCCACTTTAATTGTAATGAACTGTTTAATGTTGTTGAATATTTTCAGCTATTTGGCCCTTAAGTATTCCACTAACAAAGTCCAGTTTGTCTGAGTCAAAGTCAAACCAGACAGTGGCTCTATTTTTACAGCCTCATCCTTTGAATGACCGAAGATATGATTACACCCTTTGGAAGTGATGTTAAGATGTGTCTAATGAAAGGATTAAATGTTAATTAAATGGTATTTGGTTATCAACTTACATGTGAACCTCTCCTCTCCTCTCCTCTCCTCTCCTCTCCTCTCCTCGCAGGACCATGAACACCCTGCTCCTCAATGAGCTTCCTCAGTTTAACGGTTTGGCTCTGCAGATGATCTGGAGCATGTTGGGGACGTTCAGCTGTCTGCATAAAGACCTGTCCTCAGACATGGAGCAGCTGTTCCAGAGCTTTGCACAACAGGTAAACTCATATGAATGATGTGTGGTGGTTAAAGCAGAAAATAAATGGCACCATTTTTTCCAGTACACTATGAGGATATCTTCATTAATGATTTCCAAATGTTTAATTGAAATCTTTGGTTTAATTTCTTCTTCCAGCTCCCTCACAGCTCTCACAACCCCAATGCATTCTGGGAGTGGGCAGAGACTGCAGTGCTGGAAGGTGCGAGGAGGCTGGAGACTCTGTGTCGAAGTGTACAGGACACGCTCAATGCTCCCGTCGTCCAGGTTGGGATTTTTTTTGTTGGGTTCTTGACCAAGAATACTGATGTTTTTATGCATGATTTACTTCATTAACCCTCTGAAACCCAGGCCTAGTTTTATAAGTCAAAGATAGACAGACAGAGATCAACAGACCGTAAAAAAACACAGTCAGCACAGCAGGCCGTCATTGAGCAAATAACCTTCAGGCTGCATCAGGTGCACAAGAAATTTGAGCTACTTAATTGGCACATTCGGTACAAAACATTTACACAACACTACATGTTCCAAAATAGAAAGATGTCACAGAAGGTGAAGGACAAAATGTCACACGAGACACGCTCATCCTGTATGAATGTTACTCAACATAAGACACTGCAGTTAGTTGATGTTCAATCCAGCTTTAACGTTACTTTATGGACCTCTTATAACAACTGCCTGACGCTGGCTGCTACTAAAAATGACCATATACTTTATAACACACATTGAATCATGGAACAAAATGACCAGAATGTGTATGTTTGAGTAGCAGGAGTCACCTGACGGTTGTAAGTAATCTCTAAGTATAGCGATGTTTATTTCAGACCAGTGTAGCGGCTGCCGTCACCCCAGTAAAACCAGTTACATGTGTCGGTTCATAGAGAAGGCAAGAGAGGTTGTTTAAAGATATCCACTCTCTTTTGGAAACTCTTTGTTTACTTCTCAGTTTTAATTTTGTCTTCCAGTCAAACTACTAAATCAACCTTTTACAAATAACGGGCATTATTAAACGACCAAATACGTCAAAAAACTAAATCCCTGCCTGCCTAAATCCCTGCCTGTACTGCTAACAGAGGATGCTAACGTTAGATGTTACTACTCTAGAATGGCAGCAGTGTTATATTGTTGAGAGGATAATGATTGACAACAGGTTTCTGCATGTGATTATGTAATAATTACGCCTTTGATTTCCTGTATTCAATTGGCTAAACAATTAACTTTTCTTTAACATATGTCCCCGCTTCCTGTATTTCCTGCTCAACTACCTGTCAGATGTGTTGCACTGGGTCACATTCCTTAAACCTGCCAGGCAACCTGCAGACGTAACCCATTGAAAGAGCAGGTTGCACACGTCATGTTTATTTTTAGGTTATAATAATAATAACCTTAGAATAGACCTTAAACAGCTCTTTACTACTGTACTCATCGCTGTCTAATATGTTGTACAAGCTGAAGAATGTGCCAAGCCATCACAGTGATTCATATCTGCAGCTTTACGTCATTCATGTGTAACTACAAAATCAGTCATAGATGAGAAGATCCTGAATATTCTTCTTGTTCTGCAGCTTTCTTAATCACTTCCCGGTATGTTCACATGTTCAGTGACAGGACACGTTAGATGTCTTTGCTAAGCTGTCATTCCAAGTTCTTCACGGCCGGCCAACTCTTGTCCTTTTTACCTTTTATCAAGGCTAATTAATATTCAGTTTCCTTACATTTCCCTCTACATTTTTCTGTCAGCCTCTGAGTCCATCCTCTCAGCGCCGTCTGAAGCAGCTCACAGATAAGCACGGTTCTGGAAAGATCTACCAGGTGATGGGGACGGTGGTGGGCAGCCGGGACCTGGACCTGAACCTGACCAGAGGGGAGCTGGTGGCCATTATCAGTGAGGCAGACACCCGCGGAGACAAACGAAGATGGCTGGTCGACGCAGGAGGTAAGAACCAGCATATCTCTACTGGGGAACTGATAAAACCTTTTGTGTTTTTTATTTGTTTTGTCTCAATCTTTGTTACTTATGTCAAATTCTCACTGAGACAGTGTTGTCTGTACAGTGATGTTTAAGTTGGACAGTAAGAACCGTTACCTACAGTATCTAATTTATATCTAATTAAATGTTTAGTAGCTTGAATCTCAGAATTGACGGATGCTGCAGATCCTACTATAGAAAATAATCTAATGCCAGTGCAGCTTTTCTTAAATGCAGCTCTTTGGCTCCATCTTTTGGGTGTTTGGTGTTATTGCGATTAACCAGCAATCAAACACCGGTACAGTCGTGTTTAGTCTAGGTTAGTAGGCTAGGTTAGGCACTTAGGTGACAGATAGGCAGCGCATATTAGAGGACATATTCTGAAAATGGAATTGGCTTTAAAAACAGATTTCAGTGATTTCAGAAAGGAAAATCGGAGATTCCAGGGTTTTGGTTTTGTTTGATATTGAATTAAACACTTCCAAAAGGTTACATACAAGTTAGGACACATACTTTATACAAAGAAAAATGCAAAAATGTCAAAAATTCACTGATTCCAGCTTCTCAAATGTGAAAACTGTTTTCCTAGTTGTCTATGATAGTAAATTGAACTCCTTTGGGTTTTGGAAAACAGCAATTTGAAGACATCAGCTTGGGCTCTGGAAATATGTCATGAACATGTTCTGACGTTTTGTGTAGACCATACAAGTAATTAGTTTGCCGAGAAAAATCGATGAAAATAATCATTAGTTACAGCCCTAATATATGATAACATGGTAACACTTTACAGCTTTTTATATGGACAACTCCTCCTTTATCTGTGTGTGTGTGTTGCATGCAGGCAGACGAGGCTACGCTCCTTCCTCGAAGCTGATTCGCTATCACCAGCCAACAGACGACCCGCCCCCTTCGCCATACCTGACCCTGCCTGATGGCGTCACAGGAGATCAGAAAATCAGAAGACACTCCTACACCCCAGAGAGCCGCCCACTGACAGTCATGAGCCAGCCGTGCTTCCAGGTGATTGATTGATTAATTGATTGATTGATTGATTGATTGATTGATTGACTGTACCTAAATAACCTAAATAATAGAAACTTCACAGAATCCTGCCTGTGCTGCATAAATCTGCATATTAATGAGGTGGAAGTATGTTTTCTTTTGTGTATAATCACCTGAAAGTAAGAATCGTCATGTTTTTTTGTATCGTAGAATAAGTCGTTTATATCTACATACAGAGCGGGTCCTCTTCACGAAACCGGCCACCATGTTTCTACAGTAGCCCAGAATGGACAAACCAAACACTGACATTGATATTTTCTAAACTAATGCAACAATCAGCATATGTTATAACTGTAACACGGACCTCAGATTACTGCTAAATGATCTGACTCCAGAGTGTGTGTGTGTGTGTGTGTGTGTGTGTGTGTGTGTGTGTGTGTGTGTGTGTGTGTGTGTGTGTGTGTGTTTCCTTAATTACACATTACAGACTGTGTGTGTGTCTGAAGCTTTAACTGATTGATGTGACAGCGTTCTGCTGCGGAAGCATCAATCTGTCATATGTCTGACTGTGTGTATGAGAGAGGAAATCCTTGCATAACCAGCCATGTGGAAGTATAATCATGTGTGTGTGTGTGTACCTGTATCTACAAGAGGGCTCACTGGAGTATGTTTGTGCATGTATGTTGTGTGCGTGTTATTAATAGAAAGGTCCATAATTGGTTGTTTAACCTTGTAAGTGGGTTACTGTGTGAAGGGTTCATTTATGCAGCGCTGCAGGCTGAGATAGGGCGTGTGTGTGTCTGCGTGTTGTGAGATTGATTTACATTTGCAACACATGTGAGTGTCAGAGGGGAGTGTCACAGCTTATAAATTTGTGGTGGTTTATGTGGGTGTGTACAGGGGAGAGAGGGAGATTTAGGTGAGTGGATGAGGAAGCAGAAATGCGTCAGACATCGCATGTGTGTGTGCATGATACTTGTACACCTATCTTTGTGAGGACCAATTTATGTTTTAGACTGTCAGAGTGAGGACATTTTTGAAAAGTGAGGACATTTTGGCCAATCCTCACTTCTTCAGAGACCTGTTTTAGGGTTTAGACTTGGTTTTAAGGTTCAGGTCAGAATCAGGTGCGGGTTAGGGGATAGGGTAAGGGGGTAGGGAATGCATTATATCAGTGTGTGTGTGGGGGTGTGTGATATGCCTCCACAGTGCCTGTTAAAGTGAGTGATTGCTCCAGTGACCTTATAGAGGCGTTTTTTCACGCCCTCTCCTCCCTACGTCCATCCCCCATGACCCTGAGTCTGCTTGTATACACAAACATACACACCCACAGACCATGTCCTCACTGGTACAGATAAAAAAATGCATCTTTTTCACTCCTTTCTTTTCTTTCATCCACACTAAAAAATTAGGATTTCAAAAAACCATACCGTTCTTTGCTAGTAGGCTGAGGAGAATAGAGATGATGTATCACTGTCAACCTTTAAAGAGCAGCAGCAGCATTGAAGGTGCCAAATTTGTCTTGGCTGCAACTCTCTCTGTGATCTGTGACAGAGAGCATAATATTATTAATAAATTCCCGTCTGGCTTCTGTAGACACGTCTCGGTTAACTCTCTTCCTCTCACATCTGTGGCCCCACCATGTTGTCATGATCATATATCAACACAAAGAGGCGCCGTTTAGCTTCGCCACGCTCCTCTCAACTCATTTCATTTCCATCAGAAGCACAGCTGTGCCCAGCTCCTGCAACATGAATCGCTCTGCAGCCGATAGCCATGGTCACTTTACTCTTTTTTTATTTTTTTTTTTTCTCCTCCTTGTCTCTGCCCGGCAAAATGCTAATTAAATGCTAATTGGTGTAGAGCGTCGAGGCCAGAGCTGCTGTCGTAGCTGAGAGGTGAGCGGAGGTGGAGGGTTTGTTAATGACACCGAGCAGCCGGCTAAACTCAGCTATTAGCACTGCTGCGGCTCTCTGTCATACCAACACAGAGCTCATTAGGGAGCCTTCATTCTGTGTGTGTGTGTGTCTGTGTGTGCATGTGTGTGGTGACGAGATGGGATTTGTCAAGACATAACTAGTGGGCTTAACCTTTTCGGAGAACATTATAATGATTTTTGGTTGGGTGTGTGTGTGTGTGTGTGTGTGTGTGTGTGTGTGTGTGTGTGTGTGTGTGTGTGTGTGTGTGACCATTTGTACCCGTGTGCATGCTTTCTCACGTCATGCTCATTTCCTGAAGTGGTGTGTTGTGTTTTTCATCAGTGTGTAACTTACCACCTTATGTATGGATCCAAATCAGAGTCCTTTAAGTTTGGGTATATGAGTTCAATCCACTACGTTTAGGCTACTTAAAGTTACTATGAGGAACTTTTAACTGGTTATGAAACAGGCTCAATTTGATACTGATGCCTCTATATGACCTATAAAGGTAAACAAGACCACGGGACGAAAGGCACGGGAGAACCAGAACCAGTACTGAGCAGGTCAAACTGTCAGACCCTGCTGCAGTAAAATGAGAGGTTTCCAAAAGTGGTGCTTGGAAACACTACCGCTTTTGTCCACAGGGACCGCCAACACTAAATGAATGTTCCTCGTAGTAGCTTTAAGTGCTATAAATTCAAAGCAATTTTGCACTGAAAATGCTAATTGTGAGCATATTAATGTGTTATATGCAAGACATCAGCCATCCCATAGGCAACATGCATGGTAAAATGACAACTCTAGGCCTGCTAGCATTTGCATTCAGCCCAAATCAGAGCTGAGGCTGATAAGGTCAATTTAGGCTGATTTAAAGTTGCACAAAGTGTGACAAAGCCGGGCAAATTGAGCCTGAGATGTCATAAAATGGCCACTTTACAGAAGATAAACCTTTTTGAGTGCATGACCTTTTCCTCTGATGCCACCCTACCAAATGTTACATTTTCCCCCTCTATTACTAGTAAGGTCACGGAATAACAACGTTGTCTCTACATTTTCTTCTCATCCCATCATTTTGTTTTAGCACTACAGCCTCACAGAGTACCTGTCAGGGCTGACTTTTACTCTTGTTTTTGACTCCTCTCTTCCAGGTCTTGGCGGCATATGACTTCACGGCGAGAGGAAACCACGAAGTCTCCGTTCGGGCCGGCGAGCCTGTTCGTGTCCTGGAGCCCCACGACAAACGAGGGAACCCTGAGTGGAGCCTAGTGGAGGCGAGAGGTGGGATGAGAGGCTACGTGCCCTCCAACTACCTCACAATCATGCCTATGGGGACTGGGCCACCTGGCATGTACCAGCCCTACTGATAGGAGGGAGGAAAGGAAGGAGAGTGATCAGCATCAGCATGTACAGTATGACGGGGGATTCACCAATACTGTCTTTAGAAGGCTTACAGCAGTGTTTTTATAATGAAGGTGCACCTGCTTCTCAAGCTGTAGCCCGATTCTACATTGCGGCCATCAGTGTCTAAATCAGTGTTTTTAAACCGACCTTAGAGCCATTAAAAACAATAATTTCATGGCCACAGTGTTGGAACTAAAAAAAGCGGAATTCTGTCAACTAGTTTTTCAGTTTTACGCTGGAATTTTTTCATTTATCTTCATGATTTAGGCCATGATCACACCGTAACGCGTCGTTACAGGCGCGGCCGCTTCAAAAAACGGCTTGACAAAGCATGTCGGGCAAAACAGTGTGGTACGCCTGTGGAGCGTGCACAACGAGTGTGATAAAAACAATGGATTCAAGCCGACGTCGAGCTCTTGCCTTTGCTGTGCCGTTGAATTATATAGTTCATCGTAGTTAAATACAGCTAATATGAACCTTTCGTCTGCATTTGCCGTTGTCCCACTGTTCCTACCACTTCTACCGGCATCAAAACTGGAAAGAAGTTGGTGAAGTAGTAAAGTCCACTTCTTGCTTGATTTGATTGGCTGCCTGGGCAGTGTGACATTGACGAAATGGTGCGACTCTGAGCCCTGCACTGAAAAGTTGAGAATAACTTAATTTAAGGAGCGTAAGCCAGGCGCTATATACCGTAGGAAACAAAATGGTTTTGCTGGCGACACGTTTCCAGCAAGGTATCTCTGTGTGATCGGGTTCTTAGACACCAGCCGTGCCGCTTTCATCCTTTTATCCAAGGTGGGAGGTTGAGCTCTTGTCATTCCTGCCGTTACTAAGCAACCAAAACCCGTGTGCTGCGATGACGATGATGATGAAGTTGCAGTAATTTAGCAGGAAGCCTCACTAATCTAAACACAATCAAAACAAAGCTAAATGGGTTTCCAGCACCGTGAATCCCTCAAAGTAGCTTTACAGCTTGATTTGTCTGGGTCAGTTTGGCGGTCGACCTTTCAACCGGATGCTGTGATGTTCTTAGACGGAAAGGGTGAAGCCAGTAAAATAGTCCGTGGGACAGATCATAAAGCTCTGGGTAGCCCTGAACTGAAATGATTAACTTCTCCACATATTTACTGTAGAACTGATATTAACGGAAGAAAGAAAATAAATCTGCTGAGCTGTGATTGGTTGTTCCTCGTCACGGTGCTCACTACAGCATTTCAAAAGTTAAGCTATTTTTATCTCGCCGTCGCTCTCACTTTTGAGCGTGTTTTCCGCCCGTCTACATTGACAACAGTGGATTTGAGAGCGCAAAAAACGTGCAATGTGAACGGCTCATTACTCTACACCCACTTCCTGTGCAAATTTTCAAAATTAAAAGGAAAAGAAACATGTTTTTTTTTATTTATACAGCCCAAAATCAGGAATTTGCCTCAAAGGGTAGTACAGCATTTACAGCCTCTATCCTTAGACTCCTGGTTGGATTATTAATGTCGTAACCTTTTACTAGTAAGGGCTTATCGTTCTTCTCTTAGGCCATTTCTGCACTAACTCGGACACATTTTTCCCCTCCACGGCGAAAATATATCTTTTCCTCTCCAAAGTGGCGATGACACAAGTCTCACATGATGGTGTAAACGAACAAATTAAAGCTTTAAAAACACTGACATCTGACTGTAATGCCATCCAAACTCATCAAAAATGATTTGACGGTGCAACAGTGTGAAAACGCCAGCAAGCCAGTTGGCAGGAAGAGCGTAAAGCTGCTGGCTCAATCGGCGACAGAAGGCATTTACACATTTTGCACTCTCGTTGTGATGTTTCACTGCAGAAGAACAATCTGAAAAACGCTCGTGGGCGAGGATAACCTTTGATAACAGTGTTTTAAGATTCCTCTACTGTGGACATGGCCCCACACAATGCTTGACCTTACTCGTGTTAATATATGTGACGCACTGGAAAAAAAAAAGAAGGAAGCTATAACCCTGGTGCTGGAAGTTATATGATGCCTGGCTCATGAGCACTTTGGCAGGACAGATGCTTGCTGAGATGGGATTTAACTCTGCATCTTAAGGCTGAAGGACGATCTCCAAGTTGCACTGCAAATCTTTTATGGTCATTATTACAAAAGCAGCAGAGACGATGGGGAGAATAGTTACGAAGGCGGAGGGGAGGTATCCCATGATCCTCAGCGGGACAAAAGGACACTTGAATTGAAAACGATAGACTGCATGTTCTCATTAGAGTGTGTTAGGCAACACACAGAGAGCAAACAGTGTGTGTGCATCTATGTGATGTGAAATTGGGCTGACAGGTGTGTGTGCATGTGTGTGTGTGTTGGGTCTCCTCCTCCTCACCTGGAGGTAGGAGCAGTACTGTATCGAGACTGACAGGTACACAGCGCTCTCATCATCTCAGACTGTGTAATGTGATGTAAATGTAAAATGTCTCCAGGGCCGGGTAGGAGAGAGAGAGAGAGAGAGAGAGAGGAGAGGAGAGGAGGAGGTGGAGATGTAAAGACAGGAAGGAATTCATACAAGGAGAAGAAGTGAAGGAGTTGGAGGGAAAAATGGAAAAAAGGATGTGAGGAGGAACAGCAGGCAGCCTGGATGTCTGTTTTGTCTCAGCCGCCTCCCTTTTCCCACTCTAAATCGACTCTTCTCTTCCTACATTCACTCTTGTATCTGTAAAGAAGATGTGTGCTTTCATTCTCTCAGCTCCTATTACAGTAAGAGACTCCTTGAGGTTTTTTAAAAAGGGTTTAATCATAGATATAAAATAGTATAGACCAGGACTAAAGAGACTTCTGTATTCACAGGCACCTGATGATGCTTGTTGCTATGGATACTGTTCAATGAATGCAGGTCGCGTCTCCCTGTGGCATTTTCTTCAAGTTGGATGGACTGTGAAAAACATTTTGCTACAGCAGAATTTCAGTTGTTTTTGTCCGTTTAGCAAATGTTTGCCACACAGTATACACACCTGCATGACAAGAAGAGCCATTAAGTACCCTGGCTTCAGTACATCTACTTCTGTATTTGATATGGAGGCAGAGAGAGCGTCTTTTCCATACATTTCTTATTTCTGTGCATTTAACTTTTTAAGATATGCGTTTTTGGAGGAAAACAACTCTCCCAACATGCAGTCAAAAGGATAATTTCCCTGCTTCTATAGTATAATTTGATTCTTTTGCGACAAAGAAATTTGACATTTTCAAGGAAGAAGCAACATTTAAATCTGTATTTTTCTTTATTATTTTATATTTGTCTAAAATGGTGGTGTCTGCTCGACGTTGGCTGCATGTGGCACATTTTGCATAAAATGGAGCATTTTTTTTTCCACTGGGTAGTGCTGTATCAGCTGCTGTGGACGTGTAGCAGAGGGAGGGCCCTGCTCAGCTGGAGCTTAGCTGTTCCCATTCGTGTGAATGTCAGGACGGAGCAGAGCAGCAGGAGGGACGGGGAGATGTTACTAATATACCCAAATACCAAATGTCCTCAAGGGTTGTAAGAGGAAGGACAAGTTTAAAAAAAAACATTTTACCCACATTTTCACCTCTTCAAAGCCCAATTTAGGGTGGCTGGCCACTTGCCCCCCCTGGCTAACTCACAGCCGCCACTCTGGACTGCTCTCATACGGCGGTAACAGCCGATAACGCCATCCCGACAGACGTCGCCATTGCGGAAGCGTAGCACCCACCCTCTGGTTCCCCCCCCTGGGTTAACACTAATAGCTCTGTCAGCACTGTTGCTGTTGTTTACACTGTTAGCACCGTTAGCACCATTAGCTACAACCCATCTAGAAGGGTAAACCACAATTTTCCGAAACTCTTGCGAGATGGTTGAAGTTAGGCATCGACCTCACATAGTTAAGGTTAGGATAGCTCGTCGGGCAGTTAGTCTCACGAGAGTTTTGCACGTTTTTAGCCTTGCATTTTGGCATTTAATCCACTGTTTAGTAGTTCTTCTTTCTTTTTAATTCCTATTAATGGCAAATGAACAGTGAGATTCTGCTATTGGTCACGCTTCCTGCAATTTAAACTCCATTTTAAAGTATTTTCTTATTCCTCAAGAAAAATTTGACCAAAAATGTACACACTGTAAAAAGTAAACTACATGACTTCACCACACACTACTGGAAAGCATTGAGAAATGTGAAATATTACCAAGTAAAGGGTGGATTTTTCTATTAAAATCTTCCTTTTTTGATCAGTAACTGGATTAAAATGTTCCTATGTTAACTTGTCCTTCCAGGTGTGATGATACCTTTACAGAAATGTGTGTGTATGGATGTGTGTGTGCCAAAGGAGGCTGTTTTTCAACTCTTCACCACGAGAGGGAGTAGGAGACCTTGGTTGGCTGTGTGTATGAGAGTGCCTGTGTGTATGAGAGAGCCTGTGTATTTCACTGTGTAACTGGAGAGTGTGTTAGACCTCTGTACCTTTATCAGTATTAGTGCTTGCCTGAGAGCAGAGCCTGAACATAATTCTGTTCATATTGTCCAGTTCACCTGTGATTTTTTTATTTTGTATTAACCTGCTGTCAAACCAATGTGTCTGTCTTCACCACCACGTGAAGAGCAGCATGTTTAACCTGCTGATAATCTGGTTTTACAGCCTGTACAGCAATTTCTGTTTATAATGTATTGCTTTGTGTCATTTTAACTTATTTGATGCCGCAAGTCTACCTGACCTGAGATGAATCATGAAGTCTTTGAAGTGTTGCCAAAGTTATGAACTCACATTCACATGTATTCACGCAGCAGATGGGAGTGTCTGCAGTGCAGCAGCAGTATGTGTCCGGGCAGCTGTGAACTGACTGTGTGGCTTCAATAAAACTAAACAGAAACCTGTTCAGTGTCCTCATGTCAACCTCGCATTAATACCAAATCCAAAAACATATTTAGTTAGAGTAAACGACAGCCTGCACCAATAAAAACCTGTGTAAAGGAGGCACCTGGGTTATTGTTTGTAGATCAGATCAGGTGAGATGTATGAACATGGGGAAATCGTAACCTTTCTACCATCGGATCAAAACAAATCTTTTCAGTGTAATATCGTGAAAATGTGTTCTTGTTTGGGTTGGCATTGAACCCTCTAGGGCTGTGTAGTGATTATTTTCATTATTCGTAGAAGTTGGAACTCACAGGAAAAGACGTGGACACTGGTTGAACTCATAAATGTCACCAGAATCACCATTTCCCATGAGTATGATGTCCATGTCGGGTTACAGCCTGGATCGGTCGCCAGTCAATCACAGGACTGACATACCTACGGGCGATTTAGAGTCACCAATTAACCGAACCTGCATGTCTTTGGACGTCCAAAGAGTCCAGTATGATGCCTTAAAAATTTCTTATTTTGTCCAAAAACCCAGAGACCTAACATTTAATAAACTGAAACCATTGCTGTACATTGAAGAACATGTAAGCTATTGGGATCCGACCCAATGCATCATGGGATAAATCTTGCCATGTGTAGGCTTCAGCTAACAGCTAACGACAACAACTCCTTTCAGCAGGGATAAATGGATAAATACTCACAGAAGACGTTCATTGTTGGATTTATTAGTTTAATGAAGTCTCCTAAAAAAACACTGTTGTTCCATGATGGATTACAAATCTCCTGAAAGGGATTTGATCTCTTTCGAAAGCTAAGACGGTGACGAAGCGGCTACAATTTAAAGTAAGTTACTCTCCATTACATTACATTGCTGTCGTATACGACATCGCAGAGGGTTTTTAAAACAATGGTTATATATTAAACACATTTTTGACCAAATTTGGCCACAAATCTCAATACTGGTGCCCAGTGGGTTGCCTACGCTGTTAAAGGACGGTCTGTCTAGTCAGATGCTCATATGAACATTGAGACACGTTTTGCTTGCTGTAATATTTCCTCCTGTCCGTACTGGACATTAAAAGATCTCTTCCTAACAGTGACAGTCCTTGTTCTGTGCAGAAATACAATCCAAAGTTTATCTGAAGCTGATAAAATACTATAATTTTCTTTATAAATCCATCTATTTTCCTCCCAGACACACCTCACTGGTCACAAGTTTGAATCCCAGACTAGCCGGAAAACTTGGAAATTGAAGTTGACAACAAGAGCTTCTTGCTGCCTCAACCACCGTCACTGTGGCGCCCTTGAGCCCTTAAGCAAGGTACAGAAAGCCACTGCTGAACAGTTTACTGGTTCTGGTAGAGTCTTACAGACTGAACATGTGTGCAGAGTAAACACCTCTTCTCACTGGTTTCGTGCTCTGCAGTGGGAACAGGCCTGCTGCCCAAACTGGTTGGATTATTTACACAGCAGCTGTCACCACCTAATCTATAATACTGTGTTTGGAGTGTCTCCTCTCTTCGTCTGTTGGCTTTGTTGTTCACATCCTGTCCTCAACTCTTCATCTCATTCCTAGGATTGATTCAGCACTTCAACATTCGCAGTCACTCTCTTATTTCTCAGTGTATAATAAAACAATTCTTAAATCCCCATTTTCTCCGAGCCACCTTAGTCATTTTGTTTTTCTGTGGAGCAGCAGATGTGAGTTTGAACCGCTCACGGCAGGTCTCTCTTTCATCTTCATACACCGCCAGTGCGGCGGAGTGCAAAATAAATGCACAGTAAAGCTGTAGTGAGTGTATATACACACACACACATTTATATGCTGTGCTGTGTTTAGCTTTGTTTCTGTTTCGGGTGAGTTCAGCGTCGTCTTCGGTGCACCGTTCACCTGCTGTGTGAATGTAAAGCAGCTCAACAGCAAATGTTTCCCAGAGAAATAGAAATGGGGGGAAAATGCTGTGACAGTATTTTTTATATATTGTGTTTTGTTGGTTGAGCCGAACCTTAACTCCTATAGTTTGTGTTTTTCTCTGCCTGTCAGATGCTGTTAGCGAAGTCTGCTTTTTCATCTCTCAGACAGTAAACATCCAGCCACAGGTGCTCTAATGGCTTGTTTTTTGTGTCATTAGCATCAGTTTTGTTTACTTTTAGGCTGATTTTATTTGAGTTATTGACAAAGAGACAAGTAAAGAAACACTAAATGGAGACAAAGAACTCCCAGTATTGATTCATACTGACAGAGAGAAAAACACAAGATGACAAATATTAATGACATAAAAAAACACAAACAGGAGGGGATGAAACAAACTCGAGCAGTTTTCCTCTATGAGTTGCTTTACAGGTTTTTGGAAACAACATAAGTTTGGATAACTGCAGGATGAGGTTCTGACTGACATATACACTGATTTGCTGTCCGTTTTCAGAGCTTTACGTCTTGAAAACACCACACCAGTGAGAGTTCTGCTGTCTTTTATATCTTTGCCAGCTGCGACAGCGTGTGGCTGGTATTGTTTTCACCTTGTGAGTCTGTGTGCATGTGTCATCATGACTAAATGTAGTCCTGGAGACACGACCACTTTGTCAGATCTTTGTATTTCTGTCTGTTTGTGGACAATTTGTCACCGTGATAGCGTCACAACTGTGCAAGATGCAGTCACAAAAATGTGCAGGTGTGTAGTTGAGATAAAAAATTAAGGCCGAGTTCGAAGATAGGTGTGGTCAGAGCAAGGGTGCCGGAAGTAGTCCCCCACTTTCGCCCTGGTCCGATTTGGCGTCAAGACCATATGTTGTATGAAATATGGACGTATAGTCTCCGTGACGTCACCCACAGGTTTCTGAAGAGCCGTTGTGAAGCTCAAAGTGGGCGGCTCTGTCCGTGGCACAGCCTAACTTCCGACTAATCCAAAAAATGGGCAAAGAGATTGATGGTCGGTGGACCTGAGGCGACACCAACCTGTCACTCAAAAGCGGCCACGCCCTCAATTATGCCGGACTTTAAGTCTTAATATAATTTAAATGGGTGAGTTAAATAAAAATTCAGCCCCCGTACAGTCATCATGAACGGGGAAATTAGCTTCTTTTTTTGTTACCAGGTTGTAAACGTGTTTATTTCTGCTGTAAAGTTGGGCATTTTAACATGGGGGTCTATGGAGATTGACTCGCTTTCAGAGCCGCAACCATTCAAAGAACTGCAGTTTTTGGCACTTCCGCATTGGCTTCATTTCTCTGCACCGAAGGCTGCTGCTTGGTCACGACTGGTGCGATCCCATTGCAAGATGGTCTCTAGGTGTTTTTGTTTTTTTTTAGGCCAAACTGAATCAGATGATTCATCCCATGTACCAGGGAGGGAGAGTTTTTTTTTCCTGACCTGAGCCTCCCAGGCAATGCAGAGAATTTTGAAAAGGTTTAACCAATGAGCACAAAGCTTCTCCTATTCTGCAGTAGTAGAATCTGAAAATGGAGGTGAACATGGCAGCTGAGCTTTCTCATGTAAAACATTATCAATCAGTATCCAATAAATAAATATTCACTTTTAAACTATTCTTCTTTTGGTCCAATAAACGTTATTTGTCTTTATGGCCTCCGTAACCTCCATGCATGTAGCTCACAGTGCTGCATGCTAACCTCAGCTGCAGCATCATGTCTGCAGAGTGTATTTTGTCTGCTGTGTTTAAGGCTGAAGCCGCCTGTGGAACGGGAGCAGATGAGTGTTTGTGCCGAGCGTCTCCACAGGGAGCATTAGCCGGCTTCGGCGGGCACTGGAGTGTGAACTGTAGAGCTGGTTTAGGGGCTTTTAGAGTGGCACTTAGTGAACAAACACTGCCTCTGTATTCGTGTGGAAGCACGTCAAGGCGTGCTGCCAGCATGCGTGCATGAGGGTGGATGCTCGGATGCGTAGTTCTGGGTATAAAAACGGACATATGCATGCATGAATATCTTATGGTTGTCTATGTATATTGCTGAATTGCAAAAAATTCCTCTGTTGACTTCCTGTTCGTAACATACGTGTCCATTCAAGCATGTGTTCAGTTTTAACAGTAACATGTGTGTGCGTGTGTGCGTGCGTGTGTGTGTGTGTGGTGTTCATTAATGCTTACGTCAGCTAACTTTTTTTTTTTTCTGTCAGCAGCAGTTTAATGCAAGCTTCAGGCGTCTGTTACCCTCTGATTGACTACATGTATGAGTGTCAGTGTGTGTTTATAAATTGGTGTCAGTGTGTGGATATGCCTTCCAGTGTGTGTGGGAGGATATGTGTGTGTGTGTGTGTGTGTGTGTGTGTGTGGCTGAGCCTCAGCAGGGTAACAGTGAACAGATCTGAGGCTATAAATAGATTGTCCGCTAACTGACGCTGAGCTAAAAATAGACCCACAGTTCACACTGCTGCTCAGAGGACGCCAGAAGAACTGCACCCAAGGCCTGACATCATTTATTTCTGTTTACAAGAATACATTAGAGATTCCAGTGTCCGTTGGTGTGGTTAGGTAAAGTCGATCAATGGGGATTTGGAAAATGATTCACCTGGAAAGAAGGAAAGGAGGAAAAAAATCAAGATGGGAGAGACTGGGGTGGGCAGAGTTACAGATAACGAATGCAAAAATCAATATGTGGGTGAATGCTAACCAAACCAAATTACAATGTAAAGAATCCTATTTGGAACAATGGAAAGAAGCAACTAAAAGGCAAAGATTAGAATATTATCTGACCCTTAAAAAACGATTATTGATTGTCAGAATATCTCTCTACTGTCAAAGATAGAAAGCAGAGACAGATCCGAAACCAATTTCAAGCTCAATGACCACAAACTGGCTAAAGAAATAAGGAGACACAAAAAAATCATGGCAACCAAAGAGTACAGATTAGAGAAGTCATGTCCCTCCCCACTTGGTTGACTCCATGGGACCTTACTATTGAAAAAAATATGTACGGTAGTCTATGGCGATTTGATCCCGATTGAATTGTGCCATGAATCACATATATGATGTTTGTCAATTTAAAAGATATTTTTTTAAGTCAGGAAAGTCGCAGTTTGCTGTAGGTTTGTCGTAGTTTCATTTAGTTTTGTCTGAAAATTCTCAGTGAACTACATCTCTTCGTCCGCACAATATACGTCATCAACACTAGCTAACTAACTTAGCTATGTTCCATGCACAGATGAAATGTTATCTTACCAGATGTGTTTTATCCAGTGACTCCTCGTCTTTTTATCAGCCGGCAAGAGAGAGAAAGTGTCAGACCTGTTGCTGGTGTGAGTTCATCCCAGTACGAGACACACAGGCTTCGTAGCTTCTGAGAGAGAGACGTCACTACGACACTTTTGGGTGTGTAGTCTTTCTAATTACGCATTTTCACAGTCTGATACTTCAACAGTTTTACCACAAACTGAGACTTTATTAACTTACAAAATGATGTTTTAAATTGACAAACATCTATGCGGGATTCATGGTGCAATTCAAACGGGATCAAAAAATGATTTGTCTATCGCCGTTGACTACCGTACATAGGCTATTTTATCCGAAATAAGGTCCCATGCTGGTCCATCGGTAGGGGTGAGACTTTGCCTATCTATATGTGGTCACTGTTGAACAGGTGAGGCTGAGACAGAAATCCACTTCCTACAAATGAAATGAATGACAATGAAATAAGGAACATTTACTTTTTACAAGTTCAACTCTGTAATTGTCCCTTTGCTAAGTCCCGCCCCTCAAACACAAACTGGCCAATTATAGCGCCCGACAGCTGTCAGGCTCTGCTCCATAGACTCTCATGCAATTCTTTCAGATTTTCTTCATTTTCAGGCTGGTTTTGTGGATTTCGAGCTAGTCATGGTTAAACGTTGTGCCTGGAGAACGTGTAATAGTCATACTTGTTTCCCTTGAGAGGTTGGAAGGAGATACATTTTAACTGTGGTTGGCAATCTCCCCTTTTTCCATGCATTAGCATTTTTCTGTCGGTGTATGTTTTCTTGTGTACAGTATGTCTGACATACATAATGTTAAAAAGGCAATGTCATCAGCATCAGGGTTTGTGGACTGTAGTTTGTAAACTTCATTCCACCAGCATGTGGAGTCTTTATCCTGGTTCGGAAGCTGCCTTTGTGTGTGTGTGTGTGTGTGTGTGTGTGTGTGTGTGTGTGCGTGTGTGTGAGTGTGAGTGTGAGTGTTCAGAGCGACAACGGTCAACCACACTGTTCATGTTGCTAATGGCAGCCACAGGGTGAGAGCAAGCCATCTGCGCCTCTGCGTGCAAGAAGTGTGTGTGTGTGTGTGTATGTGTGTGTGTGTGTGTGTGTGTTGCACAGTCGCTGCCTTATTTACAGCTGATCCTGAATGTCACGATTTATAGTATATACACACACACACGCACACGCGCTCGCACACACACACTGGATCGGCTGCAGCCAACACTGTCATGACATCACTACACACTTGTGAGAACAAAGTGTAAAAAGTGTGTGTGTGTGTGTGTCTGTGTGTGTGTTTGGAGTGACAGCTGATGTCTGAAATTAGGAGCAGCCAAAGTCAACCCCCCCGAGGAGATGGAGAGGTGCTGAGCCGACACACATACACACATTAATATCTTTCTCCCACATCTGTGTCACCAGGAATTAAAGATCCCTCATGCAGCGTTTTATCGTTAATAAATCATCAGTGTATCACATCCTGTTTTGCCTTGTTTCCTCGTTCCCTGCTTATTGCCAAGATGAATCAGTTTGAGGTTTCACACGCTGAAGTTGTGAGAGGATGTGTGTGTATTTTTATGACATAACCGAGATGATAACGACAGATTTCAGGGGCTGGATCCTTTGAAAACTGAACATGTCATCATGGGATGCAGATGCCGGCAAACGTGCCAAGACTTAAGATTCTGTCGCCCTTTCAGCGCTACGCACCCCGTTCTTTTAAATTGATCCACTGCACCTCAACGTATGTGTGCACGTCCCTCTAACCCAGCAATGACTCAGACGCAGATTGGCTGACTTAAATTTTTCAAAACTGTGTCTGTGATGGTTGACAGCTCTGTGAGTCACCTGCTAGTTTAATTTCCACAGCTCCTTTCTGGATCCCTTTGCTTTTTTCTTAATAAACCTTTCTCACAGCAGACATCTTAACTTGCCGTAGCAGGAAATGTGCCGGTGTAACTAATAACATTAAAATATCATTAATGCTGGCTCCCTTCTATCAGTGAGCCAGCTTACGCAACACTTAAACACACACACTGAATGAATGCAGCCATTATTTGTTAACGCTATCACTCAAACCTGCTGACAAGTGAACATTTCTGCAGTGAAAAACATAATTGTTTTCCTCATCAAACGTGAAATAAAAGCCAAATAATTTTACAAACCTGTTCACAGATGAGCAGAATATCATTGTGACCCTGTGATTTTGATCAGACTGACCAATATGGATTGAAATAGTCCATTTTTACGGCAACTTTGACTTGTCACAGTAGGAAAATGATGCCACAAGCCTAAACTGTTGTAAGACTGAGCATCAATACATATTAACACCCAGGGTTACCCAATACCATTAACTATGGCTGCATTTCATTTAGGTTTTCCAGTTCCAAGGTAGTTTGCATGCTGGTTCACTGGCTTTACTGGGCCACTTCAATGGAGCAAAGGAGCCATTGTTAAAAATGATTGATCACCTGCACTTTACCAAAATATCTGCTGAAAGACCAGGCATTTCACGCCTTCAGACTTTGGCGTAAAGTCGACATTACAAAATAAAACACCATGGTATATCATAAGTGCTCTTTCTCGCTTTTTATACTGTGTCAGTAACTCTTACCGTAGCATTTATACTTAGATGCGTTCACATTGCAGTCAGTACAGGATACATGGCGTACAAAAGACACACGGAAATCAAGAAAGGTGTACTTATTGCACGCTAAACGCCTTGCGCATTATCGTGGCATTCATACGCCTCTTTGTGCGAACGGGCTGTAAATACGTAACGTTACTTATTTGTGTTTATCCACGCCAACACATTCGGCTTAAAGTCACCAGTTAACACGATTAGCAGACAGTGAGTCACTGTGACGTGCTACCACAGTAATTGTGGCGCCATGTCACGGGATTCGCCTATGTATACTGCATATATACATCATGCTCACAGCTCCACTCATTCATAGCAGCTGTTTTGCCATTTGTTGCAGTCATGTGAATGGTGTCATGTTTACAAGGTGACGTCATCAACACGTGCTCTCTATAACATGGGTTAATTTAGGTCAATGGCTCTAACCTATGTAGGTCACTGTACAGTATACTCTGTGTGTGTGCAGTACACTCCCTTACAACCACGGGTGTGGACAACCAAAAACAGAATCTGATACAAACACACTCACATATAAATTTATATTTACTACGCTGTCATCTGTCTCCTCTGTGCTATAAGGAAATGTCTCTCTACCTTCATCTTCTTCTCTCTCGCCATCTCTGACATTCGGCACCAAGACGCCAACTCATTTTAAACATGACTCGTGACACGTGTGTGTGTGTGTGTGTGTGTGTGTGTGTGTGTGTGTGTGTGTGTGTGTGTGTGTGTGTGTGTGTGTGTGTGTGTGTGTGTGTGTGTTTTCAATCCCTATGGACAAATATGACATTCTTTTCTGGTCAAAATGAGAAGTCATCATTGAAAGCTCCATCTCAGTAATTGCATACATTTTTGTAGCTATTATCAAATTATACAACACTGGTGTTGCCAACCGGTAGTAATTGTATGTTTCCATTATGCTGCTATTTTCTGAGGGTATTTGGTGTAATTTCTGTTAACACTGCAGCAAGGTGTTGTATCCATTTATCAGCAGGTGGAAGAGTAAGAATTGATTTGCACAACACATGAAGGAAGGAAAGAGCTATGAAAAATAATGCTTTTTAAGGTATCTCTGTATTGATACTTTTAGTATTGATCCACACATCACTTCCTTGGATCACCTCCAAGGTTTGGATGAACTTTGAAATAAAACAGATGACCGACTGTGTTAGAAAATATCTGGTTCTTTGATAAAAACATTAAAAGGGGAGAAAATACTTTCCCTCAAAACGTAACTGACAGTGCAGTTACGTTGTCTGGAATGTAATTTTTGGGAGACCAGGCTGTCCCCTCCCCCATCTGCATCTGCCCTCAGAACGGCTCATATTAGGTTAGCAACCAATCAAAATGACAAATGACAGTCTATGACATTAATGGACGGTCCATTTTTTAAATAAACATTCACATTTTGGTCAAAGTACATATGTTTTAGCATCAAAATGCTATTTTCTCAAGCTCTTCTAAAAACTTTTTCCCACGTGACTTGACGTAGGTTTCTGCATGACGATGCTACATATACAGTATATACGTATACATCCTCATAGTCAATGTATTAACGTTAGTACCGGCACAGAAGCTCAGCAATGTACCGCTGTGGACGCTTAGTTTGGATCCAGAAGTCCCAAAATAACACAAACAAACTTACCGATCGATGCAGCGGTAGACCTGCAACTCCCGTGTTCTGAGAGGTAAAAGTTTTTCTGAATGGAGTCTGGTGGCTTTGAAGACGGCAATATAACGGCTTCAGTTCCCCGTCAGAAAGGGCTGTCTGATGGCGAGGTAAAGCGGTGAAATATTCTAAATATAGTGTACACTTAAACTGATAATAATAATAATAATTTTACCTCTCCGAACGCGGGATTATACATACAACCACACTTCAAAAAATCTGAACTAACCCTTTTAGTTATTTCCAGCTAGCGTTCACATTATACATAACCTTATTGATTAGCTTTACTGTGGTAACCCTATGTCATTGCTTTTTGCTCATGGCTGCGTGAGCATTTCCAATTGAAAAATCTGAAAAGAACGCAGATGGACCCGCCCTTTAAAAGAAAACTTTCAAATGTTAATTCACAATTGAGAAAAACACTCGAGAAACCGATGGCCTTCCCAGCCTCAGCAGTGAATTTCATGCTGGAGGTTGGGGAGGTGTTGGGAGACCAGAAGATGTCAAAAGGAAGGGCAGTGTGTCATTTTTTTTTTTTTATGACTGTTGTAAATATAAAGTTCAGTGCTGCTGCAGACTCCCCCTGGATAAATAAAGGTTAGAAAATAATAACACACGCTCAGTAAACTGATCCTCAGTGCTTCAAACAACCTTAACAGAAGCCAGATTATGTGAAGCGGTTTATATTTAGTCAGAGAACTTCGTGCTCTCACACGTATCGGATGATTGTTGTCTTTTAAATTTGTGTGCTGATGACATACAGACACACTGGGATTCACAAACGCATGCACACACACACACACACACACACACACACCGTTATCATCTCATCTTCCAGCCTGACCCGTCACTCTTCATTAGCTGCCTTACTGTGTGTTACATTATACAGAGAGCGAGCGCAGCTGAATCTCACTTAAAACACGGAGGAAACTAAATACCGTCTGAGCTTAGTGATGTTATGTTATTTGATATAACTAAATGAATATTCAAAAATAACTGTGGGTCACTTACTTTATTTTTACTTGCTGTAGTCATACGTTGTTTACGTCTACCTCAATTCAACTGTAAAACTTGGTTTCTACTTTAGATTGTGATCTGTTACGGCTTGATAAGTATAGAAACAAAATAGACTCGTGTTTGTTTTGTTTCATGTTTCTAATTTACCTCTTTGTTTTCATCTTACATCAATTTTCTATACATTCACAGCAATGTTAAAGGCTTTGTGGGTTTCAAAAGATGTCCAGTTAGCAACAACAGATGGTGAAAGAGCAAAGTTTACTTCAGCTTTTTGGAGCAATCACACCCATTGATCCATGCGTTACAAAATAAAGTACAAATAGCAGCACACAGAATATGACTAAAAGGTGGGAATATAAAGCTAAAAGTTAAAGCACATTGGCTAAAAACTGAAATTTAACTCCAAAAGCAATAATCTCAGATTACTTCTCTTTTTATCAGTCTCTATGCTTTGGTCCGGATAAGAGCATCGACTGAACGTAAAAATGTTGATCATAGAGGTCATGTTTTTGACCCATTTCCACCTGTATGTCCTCCAGCAGTGAGGTTGGTCATGAGGCGACAAAGAACTGATTAACTTGGAGGGAAAATCTGAAGTGTGGAACAACTGACACATCTTGACATTCATCAGTGCAGTGAGTGTTGTCTAATTCAACTTGCATCTATTTCATGTCACTCTTAAAGTCTCTTTTCATTACAAATCATCCGTTCTCCTTCTCTACAGCTCTGCTATTCCTTTTTACACATCATGTCTCTTCTTTCCCAATTCCCCAAAAAAGTATTACTGCATTGCCCATGGCATTGCTAGGGACATGTGACCTTTGAACTTATTGTTTGTAAAATCCTCAGATACATTAAATAATATATAAAAATATACAATATATAAGATACTAAAAAATGCTACTGTAAGACCATGCCTTAGCTCAGTAACATTTAGCAGATGCTTGCAAAATGAAATATGTATAAGCAAAATGTTACAAGCAGCAAATTTCCTCCTGAGCATCATTTTAAAGCATAATTATGATATAGCTGATCTAATAAATCTAAGATGCATTATAAAAATATGTTTCTCCTGCACCCTTTGTACACCCAACCATCCACCCTTACCTCCAGGTTTTGCTGCAATAACAACTTAAGCCTTTGCTACTGAGAGTCAATATTTGCACAATCACAAAATGTTGCTTTTCAGGAAAACACGTGATTAAACGAACAATGCTTTTGTTTTTCTGGTGAGGAAAACCTCACATGATTTGTTACCTGTGACACGCGAGGCTGCAAACAGGTAATAACTACTGTAGAGGTTGAGACCTCCCCTCACTCCCCTCTTTATTTTCCTGGGTCTCTCTTTTCCCTTTATTTCCTAGAAAGAGCTAAATCCCTCCGTGACCTTGCTCTGCTCGATTCACCTCTGAGCTCCACCTCAATGAGCTGTAAAAAAACTGAAATAAAAAAGGATAAGTGGCTATTTGTCTTAGAGGAAGAAAATAAAGATGGGAAGATACAGGAAAGGAGGTGGAGGTAGGGAGTCGAGGGAGAAGAAAATAGGTTTTGGAAATGTGCGGACGAGAAAGGCCAAAGGAGGAGGAGATGGCATGGAGGCGAAAGATGAAGCTGATGGAAGTATAAAAGGATTAATAAGGGTAGGAGAAAGGGAAAAGTAGAGTGGAAAAAGAGTGGCGTAAGGGGAGTTGAAGGTCTATGTGGTCACGAGAGGGAAAAAGTGCAAAATGAGGCAGAAAGAGGAGACAGTTAGGCAGGAGACAAAGGAGAGAAGAGGAGGTCACATTATCACTAAACCCATAAAGACCCTGTCAATGTAAAGACAGGGCCGGACCGAGAGAAAAAACAGAGGGAGTAGGTTGGAGGGGGAGAGGAAAGGACAGAGGAGCTTAGTAAAGGATTCCAGTATATCAATATGAAGGAACGAGAGAGAGGGAGAGAGCTTAAGTGATTTTGTCAATAAGATGTTCTCCTGCTGGCCTTGACTCACAGCTGCCTCTCCGACGCCCTCGGAGATCGTTTTTTATCCCTTAAACAGCAGCCAGATAGATGACACGTTTCACTGGTGAAACCGTTTTACTGCATATAACATACATATAAAACCAGCGACTGGCCATTCCACTTTTATGCCCATGTCTCTGCAGTGGACACAGTCTGTTCTGAAAAATGTCGCCACCTAAAAAATGGTCATCTAGTAATTCAAAAACAAAGGTGGCTCTTCAAAAACAGCTCTTTTTGCTTATAGGAACAGTGTGTAACATTAAAGGGGATGTATTGTTCTGCAGGAATGAGTTGAGCATTTTAGCACTTCCTGTTCTCTCGTCTGGAAGTCAATGCGTTTTTTTTAATAGGTTTTTAGTTAGATGCCTGAAATAAGGTCTGTGGTTAACATGAGCTGAAGAGATTTGAACATTTTGTTCTACGACATAAAATACATCAGTAAATATCCCACAATTTTGTAGCCTTTATGTGTCTTAAAAAAAGGTGGTTGTTAACAAGTGGCTAAATGAGACTATACTAAACATCCTCATGCCGACTCGTCCTCCTTTACAGCCTCGTTGTGTATACTCCCGCTCATGCCACCGTGGTGTAGTTTGTTTATAGCCTAACGTTAGCTTTTTACTTCTGGCGAATGCATTTACACTTCAAAAATCATAAGTGGTGTTCATTTGTGGAGATTATCTTGCTGAACAAAACATGTCAGTATCATAAACGTTTGTTTGCCACAGAGCTTATTTTCTACAGTAATCCTAAACCCAGTGGACCAATCCAATTGGCTTTCTGTTGAGGGAACCAGGGTGATGCTTACTTCCTGGTTGGCCTACAAAAATACATCATCCCTGCAGCTATGTATATTAATAAGTATGATTTCAATTAGTGTATAATCACCTGAAACTAAGAATTGTTGTGTTTTTGTTACCTAAGAATGAGCCGTTTATATCTACATAGAGTCCGCCATGTTTCAACAGAAGCCCAGAACGGACAATCCAAAAACTAGCTCTAGATAGGGCTGTTTGCCTTTTCAAGCTTTTGCATCAGCCACCATAGTTGTCCGACACTCTTGGCACACGGGAGAAGTTTCAATCTGCAACTCTACTGCCAGATGCCGCCAGATCCTACACACTGCACCTTTAAAGGATAATTTCAGTTTCTTATATTCATAGCTTTGGTCTTGGCGTCTGTCTACCGGTTATGATTACAATTTGTTTACTACAGCGGCCACATGCTGCCAAATCTCTTAGGATCAGATTACGTTTCATCATTCTGTTATGTATTTAAGTCCTTGATCATACAAATGCAAATACAAGCAGGGCATAGCATACCTCAGATGTCACAAGGAATTAGCAAAGTGCAGAGTGCATGACTCATGCAGTGCATCATGCATTAAACACACAGAGGGACAATGACACGGAAAATAATACATTGTGTGTGTGTGTGTGTGTGTGTGTGTGTGTGTGCGTGCGTGCGCGCGTGCGTGCGTGTGTGTGAGAGACAGTGAGAGAGAGAATGTCTCTGTGTTCTATCTGAGATTGCCAGGGTACACGGTGTACATTACAAACTCAGTAGCTGTAGTGGAACAGATTTAGAGTCCATGCACACACACAGGCACACACACACACAGACACATGGATGTGCAAATGTACGCAGTGTGCACACCCACACAGAGAGGCACAGAACTGCACACACTTGTACAAAAGCACTTTTCACACATGCACTCACACACACAGCCGGTGTCAGCAAAGGAGACAGATGCATGGTGACAGGGCTGCAGTACGCTGGATTAATACACTTAGTGTTCCACATGTCAGACTGCATCACTGCAATCATGAACATCTCAGGGATCTGTCTCTCTCTCTCTCTCTCTCTCTCTCTCTCTCTCTCTCTCTCTCTCTCTCTCTCTCTGATTACTTCTACCACCAAGGCCAGCTGTTGAACCATCCAGCCATCTAGTCAACCAGTCAGTCACCCAGCAAACATCAGGCTGACAGACCAACACCCAACCAACCGTGCACTTAACACAGGCTGCCAACCAACCTGACAGCCACCCACATACAGTAACTACTCAGCATGCCAATGCACCACGACATTAGCCAGCAAACAAGGCAACCAGTCAGCAAAACAACTAGCCTCACTTCCAGTCAGATTATTAAATACAGAGTCAAAGGTGCTAAATTCGATATTCAGAACATTAGTATAGCAGCAAACAACTATCGTCTATGTAAAGATATAGAGGAGTAATGTCTACCTTGTGTTGTAATCAAAGCTTCTCCTTGCTTTCTTAACACCCCTGGCCATGCAGGGTGGGTACCCCTCCATTCACTCCTCCCTTTCCAAGACTGCAGTAACGTGAGCCGCCGACTGCAAAACTGTGGTAACGGCGTTTGCCTCGCTCAGAGGCCATTCTTAACATAATAACACTACTTTAGGAGCAACGGAAGTCAGACGGTGGTTTGCTATCTGCAGCTCACATTGTTGCAGTTTCACAAGCTTGTCAGAGAATTTCAGGTACCATAAAAACGTGAAGCACCAGTGTTTGGTTTGTCCATTCTGGGCTACCGTAGAAACTTGGCGGAGCAACATGGCGAACTCCGTGAAGGGGACCTGCTCCCTATTTCGATATGAAGGACTCATCCTAAGCTAACGAAAACACAATGATTCTTAGTTTTAGGTGTTTATACACTAATGAAAACATAGTTATGAATATTATATTCCATTTCCCCTAAACACTACACACTGTTTCTTTAACAGTCCAGATTACTTATAAAAATCAACCCACACAGCTAATCAGTCAGTAAAACCAGTTCCCAACATGCCACTCAGATTACCAGATAGCCAACCAGACAAACCAGAGACCAACTAGTAACTAGGGTAGCCAAAATGGACACAAAGCAGTGCATACACAGTCTTTTTTTCAATTCTGTAAATACTGCATTGGGTGTTGGTGTGTTTGTAGACATGCACAGTCTGTGTGGTCACATTCTGGATGCACAGGATGTGCAGATGGACACTCGAGGACATGCAGCTTCCAACATTTCTATCAACCCTTGCGGCTACATGGATGTTGTGGAGTGTCACCCAGTCTGATGGAGAAAAAGCCAACATACCAGTTAGGCAGCCAACTGGCAAGCTGGTCATTCAAGGTCGATAAACAGTCGAAGGTCGGGTCCATAAGAGGCCTGTCGTGTGGAGAATGCTGCTGTCATGAAAAAGATGTCATGTGTAAAGATCACAGGGGATCACAAAGCACTTTGTGTACATGTGTGCTGGTGCATTTATCTCTCTGCTGGTATGAGCGCAGGAATGCTTGTCAGTGCAAGTGCAGATATGAGGTGTTGAGGAAGCTGAGGGTCAAGAGGAGAGCCGACAGTCACAGTAGCTGCATTCATGCCATGTTAGGATCACCCTGCTGCTGTTTATGACTACCGTTCACCTCCAACGTTAGGTGGTGTTTATTTTGGCTCCCTGCCCAAGATGGCCGCCAACGCCCTGATAATATACTCACGTACTGGACCTCCGCTGATCGCTCGTGATTGCTGAGACACTTTGTTGCTCCGGTGGCTCAAACTGCCTTGTACAACATAGAAAATCTTTGTTTTATCAGTAAACAACAACACGCTTGAGTTTGGGAAAATTATTTTACCACTGTAAGATTACTGGGTTGAATACCAAGGTCAGAAACACTTCCTTCCTCAGCTATTGTTGATTTGCCCTTGAACAGGACACAGAATCCCAGACTGCCTCGGCATAGCTGTTATGTGCCCAGTGTACTGGCCAACTGTAATGCACTAGGTAGTAGTAAAACTTTATTTTTATCGCACATTTCACAGCGAGGAAGCAGCTGAAGGTTCTTTACAAGCGGCACTACTTCTGTAAGGTAGAGGGTGAGGCAGAAATAACAGCCAAAAGAAAAAATATTAAAAACAATTGATTGTCAAAAGAAACAAAATAAGTCCAGAGAAACTGCTTTACAGCTTTGCTGCAGCTCATTCGTTCAATACACCTTCAGTAAGAGGCCGACAGAGTGAGTGTTCCTCCTCATAAAGCTTGCTGAAGTGTACCATGATGTGACCCAGACTATAAAAATTGAACAAACGGTAAAATATCTATTTCTCGCAGTGCTCTACATAGGGCCCTTATTCCTGGTGTGGTTGGGTCATGATCTACCTACTTAAAATCAAATCAAGCATTTGCAGACTGTGGAGTTACATTGCAGGTCTCATGTACATAAAAAGCCTTTCCTTGTTTCATTGTGGCCTTGGGTATATCTTTAGATGCCAAATTCATGTTTTAAAAAATCATGTATTTTGACAGGGTCTGAAAAGTGAAGCCAGTGCTGAAGTGCCTTAAACCTGCATTCTTTCTAATAGCCAGCAGGGGGCGACTCCTCTGGTTGCAAAAAGAAGACTGATTGTATAGAAGTCTATGAGAAAATTAGCCTACTTCTCACTTGATTTATTACCTCAGTAAACATTGTTAACATGAGTTTATGGTATCAATCGCTAGTTTCAAGTCTTCTTCAATACAGCATGATGTTCATTTAGTAAATTATGGTCCCATTTAGAGTCAAATAGACCATGAAGCAGGGGCTTCATGGTGATTGACAGATTGACTTGTGATTGACAGGTCGATACCACGGCGTTGTCCAATCTGGGAGTTGTCCGTGTTTTCGTCTTACAACTTGAACCCTTTCACATTGTGTTTTCAGTCATCAAATTTAATTATAACCTTTTGGTCGACTAAAAATGTCTTATTCAGCGTTCGGTTGTATTTAGTTCCACCCTCTTGTGTCACTTCTGGTTGCAAAAAAACAAGATGGCGATGGCCAAAATGCCGAACTGACGTATAATGGCTGATCAGACCAATTTTTAATCAAAGGGGGGTAGCACAAAGACAAGCACTAACAATTAAACAGCAAATAAAGCAAAACACGATAATTAGTCTAATAGTTTAAATACTTGAGCTATTAACCAAAAACAAAAAGCACTAACATACTAATATAACCTAAAAAATAAACAAAATCTCTAAACTAGGAACCCTAATCCCTCCCATGATGTGGAGCACTTGGTACATTCTGATTGGCCACTTCCTGCATTTGACAGCTCTGCTTTAGGGGGTGCAAGATGTCAACTGACAGGATGTCCTCCCAGCAGCAACCAGCAGCAGCACGCTCATCTCTGGTAACTCAATGAACTATAACAACATATCATGCTCATTTTCAGGTTTATACTACAGCATGTTTACATGCTTTAATGTTCAAAAAACACATTATTTTTCTCCCTAAATTGTCTTATTTCACAGTTTGTGTGTTGGTAGGCTCTCCAGATACACAAATGTATGAGCACAAGCACTGAAAAGCGAGTTTATCATGATATGTCCCCTTTAAGTGTGACTGTACACATGTGTGCGCTACACATATAAACTAATATACTGCCAACAATACCTTAACTATCAGTATGATGTATAAAACAAACATTACGCATCGTCATTTATCTGTTTACTGATGTATAAGATTATAAAGGTCAAACTCAATGAATTAAATTAACTATTAAGTGTAAACTATAGAGCAACTAAGGTGAGTGCAGGAAGATTACATGAGCTAATGGTTTAGCTGACTGGAAATTAGATTGCATACTTTTATGTATACGCCGCAGAGTGCAGGATGAGTCATTTAAACATTTTACAGGAAGAGAAGAGATGGGGATTTTGATATATATAAATACTCTATTATATTTTTAGACACATCTCTGACAGATACCGGAGACACAGAATAAAAACTTTGAATTTCATTTAGGCAAATAATTTGAATCCACAGATTTCAGTAGTGGATGATGAGACAGGTGGATTTTCAGGGCCTGGTGCACTCCTATAACCAAACTTTTTAAACTCGTTGCACCCTTTTAGAGACTGTTATCAGATTGACGCCAGTAAGCGCAGACTGTGTGTCAGCATATTCTGCCTGCTTACACCTGGATTCAGCAGCATATGTCACACTTTCCCAGACAAAAGTGCTACTCAGCAAAATAACGCCGGCTAAAAATATTGTCGTGTTTTGCTTTCTTGATTTGAGTTTACGTTTTTTTTCTCCTGTATGGTGAGCAGTTAGTCTTCAGAAGCTCTCGCCCTCCTCTCACCCTGAAGTCTCTTGGTTTCCAGTAAGGAATTTGTTTATTGGCTGCGATGGTGACGGAGCTGTAAACTCCTGTTAGAGCGTGACTGTAATCCCTGAGCTTGGTCCTTACAGTGGGCTATTTGGAACGAGTCTGCACCACATGCTTCCCTTGGCTGCCGGCCACATTCGAAACACACACACACACACACACACACACACACATGCACGCACACACACACTTACTGTACATCAACACATGTAGGTATGCAATTCCGCACAGATGGAAATAGATATAAGCACCTTAGCACACACAGTAGCTGATACAGTTTTATAAACATTAACACATAAACGCTCATACCTTTCTTACAACTTTAACCCTTTCACAGTGTGTTTTCAGTCCAAGAAAGTTAATTATAACCTTTTTGGTTGCCTAAAAATGTCTTATTCAGTGTTTGGCTGTACTTAGCTCCACCTTCTTGTGTCACTTCTGGTTCCAAAAAACCAAGATGGCGACGGCCAAATTGCCGAACTCGGAGCTTCAAAACCATAGTCCACAAACCAATGGGTGACGTCACTTCTTATATACAGTGTAGGATTAAATCTGCTGCTAATTTCCTCTCTACAGCGGAGCAGAAGCTTCAGTGGCCGTGGAAGTCATGTGCTTCTCGTACGTCATTTATTCACTAAATCTGTTTCCATCGCACTTTGTCGCATTTCGGTTTCATCGACACACCAACTTTTCCACCTCAATGATATTTCAAGATTTTTTTCAAATTTTCTGCATTTCCACTCAGGTTTTTTACTCACAAATTTAAGATGTGCATACAAATGAAAGGTGGATGGAAACACACCTAATGTATCACATGTAGGGTCCCATCACTCCTAGTAAGACGCTGATAAGGAAAATAAGTTTTCAGGGCCTTTAAAACATCCCATGCCTGCACACACACACAAGAATATCTGACCCACATGTCCTGATAGAAACAAAGAACATGTTCCAACTCTACTGCTCTCCTAAGAACATGTTTCCTCTGAATTCGTTTCCTGTAGATGTAAAGACACACATATACATGGCCGCTGTTCCAGGGTCTGTTATAATGAGGCTTACATGTCAACAGCAACGCAGACTTACACTCTGTCACTAAACAACAAAACTGTTTACAGTGTAAGCAGCCGACATAAAGGATTTCAACCGCAGCCCAAACAGTGCTGAGGCTGATAGGGGAGACGGTGATCTAATCAGAGTCCATGGGAAGCAGCGCTGCAATATTGACTCAACAATTTAATATAGAGTTTTTTTCTTTACTCAGCTGAATCCATGGAAAAAGTAGGAACTATCACATGTTGGCACCTGCTACTGTTAGGTTGTGTTTGAGGTGGAAGCCTGATCTTCATTGTTCAGCTACTGTTTTTCTCCAAGCACTCACTGTATTAACCTCAGACCTCCAGTATGAACTCTACACGATTGGTTCCCCATTGAGGTGAAGAAGCTTATTTTACAGTTGCACTCACTTTAAGTCACACTGTACAGTATATTAGTGTCAGCAAAACCACAAAACAATGTAAACATGACCTTTGGAAACCAGCCACGTGTTGCTGTATGCGCTGCCAACTTCTACTGAAAATAACACCCCTCTGTGGTCTGAAGGGAGCAAAGATTAGTTTGTGTAAAGGAGAAGAGTCTGTTTGAATGTGCATTAATGGCTTCAGAAGTAGGTTATGTGACTGCAGCACTGATATTGAGGATTCAAGTGAAATGTTGATGCAGCGTCCTCGTTCTGCAGCATACCTGTGCACACCTGTAGCCTGTTGTTTTGTTATTATGTGTTCTCCACCTGCTAATTGCATGTCTGGCAAGCTAACAGCACAAACAGGCTGGAACTGCAACATGATGATGGGAACATGTTTTAATGGTGATGTAATAGTCGTAATAGTTGTAATAAATGTTGTGGATGGTATTTGTGGGGCATGTAGTGTAATTATATTATATTATACCTTTGTGTGAGACTGTGGGATGCAGACTCATTGGCACTTGATGGAAGTCTTGTGTCATAATGTGCTTACAAAACAATGTACACTAAGAGCATACATAAGTACTTAAACTATGCAGTGTTGTGTACGCTGTTGTGTTATTAGAGGGCATTTTAAGAGGACACTGTGTACAGTGGACCTGCTGTGTTGAGTATGGGTGGGACAAAAAAAAAATCAATGTGATATAAAGGCAGAAATGGAATATTATATTAATAAGTATGTTTTCTTTAGTCCGCTTCATGGAACTGGCCACCATGTTTCTACAGTAACCCAGAAGGGACAAACCAAACACTGGCTCTAGATAGGGACATTTGCATTTTCATGTCATGCCACCGTAGTTCTCCTGCACCCTTGGCACATGGGAGAAGTTTGAGTTGGTTGCAATCTGCAACCTCACAGCTAGATACCGCCAGATACACTGCATCTTTTAAGTTTTTTATTTTTTCTGTGAAGAGAGTTTTTTTTTTTAATTTTGTGAAAAGTGTGAATAGGCTTCATGATGTACATGTGATGACACCGCCAACCCCAGTATATCCAACTTCAAAGGTACAGCCGCAAGTTGGCACGAGGACTGACGACGTGTCGGGGAGTTTTGTTTCTTATTCTTAGTGGAGGACCTTTGAGAGCCCAACTGCACATTATCATAAAGAACACGTTGGCATGAGGCCATAATACTGCTTCAAAGGTTTTGTGTGATGCAAATATCAGGATCATTAATGGAACAACCATACTGAATGAACTTGTTCACTGAGTGTATTTTCATGTGTTTATTCTTTCCCCTAGGGAACCCTAAAGTCATCACAGATACACAGAAAGTGTTTGTCTGGAGTTAATATCGGGTAATCATAGTATCTAATATGTAAGCCTTGTTGTCATGCAGGGAAACCGTTGCTGTGGAAACATCATACCAGGAATATTTTGGACCCTGTGCTTCCAATCCCATGTTTTTCCACATAATATCAGCAGACACCTGGTAAGACAAACATTTCCTTGCTTGGTAGGCCTTCAGCACAGGCACACTGGCACACTGGAGTTTGCTCCCACTGTTCTCTCTCTTTGTGAGAGTGTGTGTGTGTGTGTGTGTGTGTGTGTGTGTGTGTGTGTTTACAGTGTTTCGACACTGACAGATGAGTTGTTCAGGATCAGGCCAACTTGGAGAGTTGGTAAAACGAAAAGTCTGACATGCTATCTGTCTCTCTGTCTCTCTCTGTTACTGTCCTCCCTCTGGCGACTCCTCTGTCCACTCGCTGTGCCCAGCTGTCACCACTAGGGGGCTGTGGGGAAGTTTCAATTCCTGCCCTCAACAGATTGATGAGTGCCAGTAAACAGTTTACTGTCTGTCTGTCTGTCTGTCTGTCTGTCTGTCTTTTCCCTGATGTGAGACGCTGAGGCATCGTTTAATGTTCAAGTCTCCTACACAGACTTCCTATTAGCCCTCTGTGATGGGCTATTACACCACCACACACAGACACACAATGTATACAGTAGCTGGAAAATAATGATGCTGTGCCAGTAAAGGGAAGTGAAGGTGGAAAATCCTGTTTGATTATTTCATCTTGGGATGGTGAAAAGATTTTTCGTATTGTGAATGTGTTGATGAAGCTGATGGGTCACCGAGTTTGTGTGTTTGAAGAGAGAAACAAACAGTTATACAATCAGATAGTTGGTCACTATTCATAACTTGTGTCATGGTTCGACTCATGAGTCGGCCATTGGGTCAGTGTAGCCGACTGTAGTTTGATTTATTGCGCTGTTACTGTAGAGCAGAGCTTTCCAAACTTTGAAGGCTTGAAGGCTCCTAAAAGTTCAGCAAAATCTCCGAGGCCCAACTCCCAACTCATTTTGTCATGAACATGTATACAGTAGGCTACCTAATAAACACACAAGTGGATGGCTCATTGCACAAAATAACATTTACTTTGTCTTAAATCTTAGGCAAAGATGATTAGCTACTGTCTGTTTCCAAATAAATTGTACCCAAATAAGATTAAATAGGCTACCATTTGAAAATATTTGACATCCAAATCCAATGTTCACAAATATATTATATATTTTTATTTGTGTTGAACCACAATATTTAAATGGCATTACAACAGCTGTATTTAAACCAAATGACCAGCCTTGTCACACTCCTAGGGCGTCAAATACCGACGCTAACGCAATGACCCTCAGCGTCTGATACCGACACACAAGGTACCCTTTAATGCGTCTATATGAGATGCACCGGGCTTTCAACTAACTCCAATGTAATCCAATCCGCGTCATTATTAGATGCTCAGAGCAACTGACATAGTATAAAGAGCGACGCTAAGGGTGAGAGGGAGGGGAGATGGATGGGTCAAACCACAAGTTGAGTTATTTTTACTGACGACATTATGCCAAGTGACGTTATGTCACTGAGTCACATGACATTACGTCCATAGCTTACATTACATTACAAGCCTACTTACTTTTAGCCAAACCATGATGTTTTTTCTCACTAAGTAGTTTCGGTGACTGAACCTAACCACGTGTTACAGCGTTAACCGCCACAGTTTCACAACATTAACCACATGTGAAGCTTCTGCGGTAAGATACAATGCAAAAGGTTGCCCCCGACGTCACTGTAGTGATGGTGGCGGCTTCTGCCCAAGCAGTAAAATATGATGAGTATAGGATGAGATCACATTGGAATGACAATGTGGTCCATTGTAAACTTGTGAAAACTGTAATAGTGTGATGAAACACACTTACCATCGGGGCGTAATGAGATAGGTGATACTGCTGCATTGGTGCTGTCCAAGCTTGAATAGACGTCCGCTTCAGGCGGAGATTGGATTCATCAACCAACGTGTTCCTGTACTGGATCTTTAAGAGAGTTATGTTGTTGTGGCAAATGACATCAGAAACAACTGAGTGAAAAGCCTTCCATTAAAAATCAATTTCAAAGAGCTATCGCAGGATAGATCGACAAAATAGTCCCGCTCCTTGGAGGTGAGACCTGCAATTACATCCTGAGGATGGTTGACAAAGGGATTCTGTATCCAGTAGTGCATCTGTAACTTTAATGCCTGCACGTGCGCTGTCACAGCAGCCGCTGCAGTGGCAGGAAGTGAGTTCTTCTCTTTAATCAAAACCTCTGACACGTTTTCAAAGGACTCATAGTTTGCTCAGGCCATTCTTTTCCCCCACAGATCAATTTTCTTTCACAGTCGCCTCTATTGTGTTGTGTAGTTGGAAGATTGTGACAGCCTGTAACGCTGGGTTGAGTCCACTCAAGTGGCTGAAATAGTCCACCAAGTATATAGGACAATTTACAAAGCCAGTCAAAATCACAGCGGCGGTCTTCAAGCTCAAATATTGAGTTGAGGAAAAGTGTTCTGACCTCGTCACGTGACTGAAAGAGTCCAGTGAGCACTCTGCCACGTGAGAGCCACCGGACTTCGGTATGTAATAAGAGCTGGTGGTTGCTTCCCATGTCCTCACACAACAGGGCAAACAACCTTGCTTGTATGGCACATTTAGTCTTGTTTATTTTAGCAATGAATTAATTTAATTATTAATACAATAACAAGCAACCAGGTGGCTTTGTGACAATATAATAGATATAGAAATTTACATTGTTAATTCCAATAAGCATTCAGTATCATGTTCAATTTCTCATGTTTATAACAAACCAAATTTCATGAAAATTAGTTCAGAATTAAGTGAGTAACAGTCGATCTCACCTCTCCAACATGGCGGACGCGACATACAGCAGTCTATGTGGGTGTGATTGCGTTCAAAGTGACCAATCATAAGAGGGCCAGTTCCTCTCTTGGTTTCCGTCATCAAACTGTCAAAAGTCAGGTACATTCGCATGAACATGTTTATCACGCTCGTGACATAAATCTGATGCTATATACACTCACCGGCCACTTTATTAGGCACACTTGTTCAATTGCTTGTTAACACAAATAGCTAATCAGCTAATCACATGGCTGTAACTCAATGCATTTAGGCATCTAGTGGTGGTGAAGACGACTTGCTGAAGTTCAAACCGAGCATCAGAATGGGGAAGAAAGGGGATTTAAGTGACTTTGAACGTGGCATGGTTGTTGGTGCCAGACGGGTTGGTCTGAGTATTTCAAAAACTGTTGATCTACTGGGATTTTCACGCACAACCATCTCTAGGGTTTACAGAGAATGGTCCGAACAAGAGAAAATATCCAGTGAGCGGCAGTTGTGTGGACGAAAATGCCTTGTTGATGTCAGAGGTCAGAGGAGAATGGGCAGAGTGGTTGGAGATGATAGAAAGGCAACAGTAACTCAAATAACCACTCGTTACAACCAAGGTGTGCAGAATACCATCTCTGAATGCACAACACGTCCAACCTTGAAGCAGATGGGCTACAGCAGCAGAAGACCACCCGGTACTAGCAAAGTGTACCTAATAAAGTGGCCGGTGAGTGTATACTTGTGCGTTGTTTCGATATGTTTTAATTTTTACAGAACAAAGACTATATTTTGATGAGGCCCACCTGCAATACCTCAGCCCACACTTTGGGAAGTAATGCTGTAGAGTCTTCATGCTGAGCTATGTTATCGGGCTGCAAGCTGTAGCCTTATTTTTAACTAATGGAGTCCTATCAATACCTCATTTAACGTCCAGCCAGAAAGCAAATGAGCATATTTCCCAAAATATGGAACTATTCCTGTAAGTTTTTGAGTTAGACTGAACTTTTTCTTTACTTTTGACTGAGCTTAGCTATCAGTTCCCTTCTGCTTTCAGTGTTTATACTAAGCTGGTTCTGAACACTTTGTGTGTATGTGAGTGTTGGATGGTTGAAAGGGAGAGACAAGAGACTGTAAGTGTTTTTGTCCCTCAAGGACATTTGGCCAGATTACTTTCTCAGGCACACAAGGCTTTGGTAGAGATAGGTACAGGCAGTCCATAAGATAAACCTTTCATTAAGGAGCTCAGTCCAGATTGGATGATGTCAGGTGTGGACTGGTCTGGACTGGATACACTGGTCACATGCCTATGGTCTAATCTTAGAAATTCATTGTATTGATTTCATCCACACTTTTCTTTTTTGCATTTTTTTCCACCACTTTTCTAATATTTTCTCCTTTAGTCCTTTTCCCTTCATTCCTTGCCCTCTAGTTTCCTCCTCTCTTCGCACACACACTTTCCTCCCGTTTCATATATTTCTTCTGCGCCGAGGAAGTTTGCCCCTGATAAACACCACACATCCCATCTATCATGTGTATTTATGAGTCTGACCTGTATGTGTGTGTGTGTGTGTTAATGTGTATGTGTCTGCATCAATACATCAAGCCTGCACATGTGGACAACCTGTGATTTGCCAGGATTTATACTAAAGTCAATACACTGCAATCCCAAACACACATTTTCTTCCTGTGTGTGTTTGTGCGTGCGTGCGAAAATCTCTCTCGTCGCTCAGACTGAAATCACGCTGCTCCTCTCAGCTCGTCTATTAAACATGAGCGTCAGTATCTGGCTGGCAAGCTGCTGCCTGCTGCAGCCACGCTGGGTTTGGTTATGAGGTGATTTGGAGTTCAGAGAAGTCAAACTTTGTATTTTTTCAGAACAAAGTTGAAGCAAATAACGCCACAGATAGATCTATTTTGCCTCATTGCAAGCTGAAAAAGTCTCTTCACTAGGTAGTTCTACTAACCTTAAAGGATAATTTAGATTTATTACAGTCTGAGTCATACTTTTGCTGTTTTGGAATGATAACATTGTACTCAACAAGCTAATTGCTCTAGTTTGGGTACATGGAGACATCACAAAAAAGAAGGCAGATGATCCTATAAGCTGTAAACACACTCCAAGAGAACATGTCAAATACCTCCGCTCGGTCAGCGGCCCTACGCTTCACACTATGACGCTCTCGGTAACCCTCTGGCGTCAGTTTTGGACGTGTCAGGGACGGCGTGTCAGTTTCCACTTATTACATTCACAGTGTCTTTTCAAAATAAACTTCTTTTTTCACAGGAAACACACAGTTTCTTCTTGTTACATCCATCTTTTCAAAATAAACTTCCAACGTAGGTTAACTTAGTTTTTAGGTTTACTTATGCAACAAAACTACTTGGTTAGATTTAGGAAAAGATTGTAGTTTGGGTCAAAACAAGTATGTTTGTTACACAGCTGGCGTTAGTGAAGTACAGACTTTACTAACTACAATTTTTTTTTTGGTAAGGGGTCACAACTCAAAAGGTTTGGGAGCCACAACTTCAATCTTTAATTTATTTTATGAGCATCTGATATGTTTCTCCTTTAATCTGAAAAGTAGCTACAGATATCAAATAAATGTAGTGGAGTAAAACGCACAATATTTCCCTCTAAAATGTGGTTGAGTTGAAGTATAACATAGTATAAAATGATTGGAAATACTTGAGTAAAGCACAAGTATGTCAAAATTGTACTTAAGTACAGAAATTATGTAAATCTACATGCTTACTTTCCACCACTGCTCTCACTAATAAACTGTAAATATGCTTTTATTTCCATGAATGTAAGTACATGCTCCATTTGACCCTGTTGTTTGGTTGTAAACAGGCTGATGCTGATTGGACGGACAGAGAGCGAGAGGGTGTGGTCTCTATACTACATGTACTATGAGAGGGACACACATACAAACACACACATGACCATAAACATGCACGTTTCCTGGTGACATCACACATGTCGGTGTGTAACTGTCAGATATGTGGATATAGGGTTGTGTGTGTATGTGGGGTTGTGTGTGTGTGTGTGTGTATGTGTGTGTGTGTGTGCTGCCCTACTTCCAAAAAGATCAATATTGTTATAAATTAGACTTCAGGGCTGAAACGTGACGGTGACCCCGGTTCAATATGCATGCATCTATTACAGTATATACATATTGTAATGGGTGTGCTTTGTGCATGTGTGTTTGAGGGTGTGTTTTGGTAATTATGTGTCTCTATATACAGTTTAATAGATGAGTGTGTCTGTATTTTATTGTGGGTGTGTTTTAGTGTTTAAATGTGTGTGCATTGGTGATTTATTTGCATGCATGTGTATTTACTTAATTAAATAAAGATGTACGTGTGCATGTTCATGGATGTTGTGGTGTATTAGTGTTGAATATGTGAACTGGATTAACTTTTTGTTGTCTTATCAGGTTAAACTTTGAGCAGAAACTCTGAGAAACTGCTGCCATGGGCTTATCGCTGCTGCACGTTGAAAATTAACCAAACTGGAACAAATTATTATTAATTAAAGCAACATGGGTTTGTTTGGCTGCTCTGACAAGAGAAAATATACCAGCTGCTGCTCTGTGTTTCTGACAAAGTAGCTGCTCAAAGAGTGTTTGCTGTAGTATTAAACTGCACTTTCTGTTACAAGCAGGAAACACAACTATCGCCAAATCATCCATGACGTTTTTTTGTTTATCCTCGCTAGTTACGGATGCTTCGGTTGATTTGTACACTGTGACATTGTTGTTATGTTATTATTTGAACACCAACCATCTAACCTTAACCAAGTAGTTTTGTTGCCTAAACCTAATCAATCATTTCACAACGTTAACCACGCAGCCGTGTTTTTGGTTCATTCAACATATGCCCTGGTTTCCAGAAACGTACAATGTCAACATTTCTTCTGACGACTGGGTTGATCATTATTAGTTATGTTATCAAGAAGTCAGTCAATAATTATTCAAAACTGCAGAAAATGGCGTTTTCTTTTGTAGATAGATTTTTGATAAACAGTCACGGTCAGTGCTAACCTCAGTGAGAAATCCACTGTGTTTCCTGTGACTGTTTCACAATAAAAGAGACTCTGTGTTTAGCCAGTTGAATGCTTTTAATGTGAACTAGCAGCAGTAGGAAATCTTGTGTTTGCATTGCAGTAACTTAATACCTCTCTGAGCTGTAGGAGTGATTCTCTTGTGTACAGGTAGGTTCAGTGCATAGGGTATGGATAATCCAAATGGAGAAACAACTGGACAAAATATACTATCAACTTGGACTTCCTATTAACTTGATGACTCTGGAAACATAAATAAAAAATAGAGAAAAAAAGTTAATGAAGAAATATTTTTTGGAGAAATAATATGTGAACAAGAACATTAAATACTGATAAAGAAAAAGCACAGAGTAATAACTGATGATAATAAAGATAAATGAGCAATGAGCAATGAGTATTCACTTAAAAGCCCAGGCTAAAGGAAGTACCCTGAAGTCCCAGTTTCAGCACGTTGACACCAGAAAAGAGTCAAATGTTTATGTAGTGCAAGAAAAGTCCTAGAATGACAGGGGGCAGGAAATAAAAGCAGAGGAAGGTGTGAAAGCTCGTGTCTTGTTGTGTTTCTTGTTGACAAGAGGACTGTGGTGCTGATGATGGGTGACATATTCAGGGTCAAAGGTCACAGTGACTGACAGCTCAGGCCAGGCGTGCGCTCAGCCTCCGGCCTGACAGCCGTGACAGACAGGCGGAGAGACGAGCGGTAGGAGAGGGGCTGGATGTCACGATCGAAGACTGAAACTGGGAGGTGTTGGTCTGCATGATGATGATGATGATGATGATGATGATGATGATGAAGATGAAGTAACCAATTTGGCAAATTAGTATGTTAAAACTAAACAGTGCATGTATAGTATTAGCAGATGTAATAGTGGAACAAGTGGCAACAGAAGTAGTAGTAGTACTAGCAGTAGTGGTGGTGTTATTGCAGTAGCTGTAGTAATAGTAGTAATGAGAGAATTAGTAACCTAGTTGACAGAATAAAATGTTAACATTTTACTTTTCTGCAAACCACGGATACGTTGAATCTCGACATCTGAACCGTATATGAACACTATATCAGTGTTATAGTGTATTAACTGCTTGTGGCACTTTTGCCATTTCTAAACTGTATTCTAAATTACGTTTAGGTTTAGGGAACAAAACTACATGGTTAGGTTTAGTCAGTAGGCGACTTGAGGGGGGATGAGGGAGGATGTCATGGCGTTGTCCGTGGTGCTGATTGTAATTGCGACTTTTTCTCTGAGTCCCGCCCTTCTTTCAGTTTTGTCTTGGATCTTACATTTTTTTCGGACGGGGGTCTGTCAGTAGCAGTATTAGTATTAGTAGTAAAGCGGACGGTCTTTCAGTAACGGTAGTAGTAATAGTAGTTGTAGGAATAGTAAAGCAGACAGTCTGTCAGTAGTAGTAGTTGTAGTAGTAGTAGTAGTAGTAAAGCGGACAGTCTGTCAGTCTGTTAATCTGCAGAGTTCAGATGTTAACCCTTTTGCCCTCTTTAGCCAGATGATGATGCCGTAATCCCACATCTGAAATCTGAATGCGCACACACACACACACACACACACACAGTAGCCATAACTCATTTCATCAAATCCATATAGCCTTTGACATGCAGTCATTATATCCAAGTTTAAATGCTTTAAAACTCTCTGTTTAGTTCTCCCCTCTAGTCCTGTAGCAGTACAGTACAGTCACACAAACTCATACAAACTTTAAACAAATAAATTTGAACATTCAAACTGTGTTGAGATGATAAATGAAGTGGACTAAATGCGCAGTATACCTTACAATAAACATAATCTCCATGAAAAACACACTGCAGTCCGAAAACAAGTACAGGACAATAGGACATAATTAATATCTTTCATAATAGTTCATTATTTTTCTTTCCTTAGAGAAGCATCTTAAGACTCACCACGAAGCTTCGGGTAGTATTTTGGTATTTCATTTCTTTGTGGCTTTGCTGAATTTTATTGAATCTTACTGACAAGTTTTGTCTGCAAATATACCTTGTGCACACATATTCTTCAGTATCTATAATATCTATTGTTTCTTTTCTTTAAAAACGTACATATCAGACATTGTAATGGCTATAACAGTATGTGTGTGTGCGTGTTTATACCTGCATTATATGGCACACAGAGTTAATGAGTAAACCACCACAAACACACCGACGACCTCTGTGACTCCGGCTCTCCTGATCGCCCTTCATGCCTTTGCTGCCGCGTGTCGCTCAGCCGTCGTGCTGCTGATATGCTTACTGCAGCATTCTGCTTCCTCAAAGGCAAACTATTAACAGCAACACAGCAGCAGCATGACACGGTGTTTGCCTGATAACCGAGCTACACCTCGTTATAACCCCAACACACACACACACACACACACACACTCAAACACATGAATGACTTTGTCAAAAGATCAAGTGAAGTGTTGATAAGGAGCTCTGAATTGACCTTACTCGCCTTTAAACAAGGATCAAAGTCACACAGAAAGGAGGCTCAATGTCCTGCCACAAGATTGCGCTCTGTCCTTTTTCATTCATTCATTTTGTTCACACATTTATAAAGGATACCGCAACTAGGGATGTCATGATACCAGATATTTAGTAGTCGATGCCTTGACGCCGTTAGTCCCGAGCCCTGATGGTACCGTACTGTTGAAAAACAGAGAGTACTGTCATGTTTTCAGAATTTTGGTTCTTGCAACATCCCTAACCACCAAATGACTTCCACACCAAACTAGAATAACCATTTCTTTATGGATTTGGCTTCGTATTCAAGGGCATTGTCATGTTGAAACAGGAAATGGTCTTCCCCAAATTGTGGAAAAAAGTCAACACCAAAAGCACAGAAAAGTGTCAACAGCTTCTACATATTTTAATCTGCGCTCCGTCTTTAGTCCAAATTAAAATCACCTTGAATTAAGAAGTTCTATTGCACACGTTGAAGCCTTGCTTCCTGCTGCTACAATGGATTTTTGTTGAATCAGGATTTGCTGGCGCTGACAGTTTTCATCATGTGACCAGCTGTGAGTGAGTGTGTGTGTGTGTGTGTGTGTGTGTGGTTAGCGGGGTCGTCGAGTGGCGACCAGCAGAGTTATTGATGCCGGCGACCTTCAGGCCCTGAAATGACGGCGGTCTTCTCAATAATGGATTGGGTGCTCTTATGGGGAAAAGTGTGTGTGTGTGTGTTTGCCCATGTGTTTATGGGAGAGAGTGAAAGACAATGACAGATATATAGCTCTTTATAAGCACATTTGGGAGTGTGTATTTGGGAAAATGACTTTGTGTGTGTGTGTGTGTGTGTGTGTGTGTGTGTGTGTGTGTGTGTGTGTGTCTACCTACCTGTCTGCATCCACAGTGTGAGTGAGGAGGTGCAGGGGGAGTTCATGGCTGCGGTACACTTGCTGCATATTTGTCTCTCGACGGGAGGTGTGAAGAGACTGAAGAGGCGGGGAGATGCATGGGGAGTCTGTCAGAACCATGGACAGCTTCAGCGGGGGGGGGAGGGAGGCTATCGCTGCCTCATAACAAATATTATACACAAAAATATATAACTCACCACTTACGGGGATATTTGAGCCTGTGCCTTTCAACTTAATATGCCATACTGCAGAATCATTTTTTAACAGAGGGTGTGTCTGGTTTATTCTGAAATGTTGTTTTTGTGGCAGAACCAGAGATGTGGTCACGTATTGGTCGCACTGGTTACCGTTACATTAGATGTAATCAATATCAGTGATTAGTGATCAGTAGCCAACACTGCATGGATACCAGTACCAGTTCACAGCCTGGTTGCTGCTAATCACTGAGTGACCTACACAGTGTCACAGATGTAAACAAACCGGTCTCATTTGCCAGGGCATCAAATACCGACACTTGGGTGGTGGCCTTTGGCGTCTGGTACCTAAGCTTTTAGCGTCTGTAAAAGACGCACCATGTTTTCAACCAACTCCAATATAAACCCATCCGCGGCACTATTAGAGATGTGGGATGGGTCAAACAAACCAACATATTCACATACAACGGTTCCTATGTAGCTAACAAAAAAGTTATTCCTCCTTTTTTGTTAATTTTCCTATGAATGTCCAGCAACACATGTCGATTTACGTGACGTCAATGCGTAACTTACGTGACAAATAAATCAACGTTGACTTCTGGTTTCACACAGGACATGAACACCGGTCTCCTGGGCAACGGTCTGGTATTTTTGGACCCACCCATCCACCCTGACTACCTCCCTATGCGGAGATAGATAGATGGATGGAATGTGTGATTGGAAAGTACCATTTTTGATTTTTATCACTACATATTGTCAAGTGTGAAAGTCACTGCTGTCATTTTTCAACTTGCAAGTAATCGTGCAACTGTCTGTACTTTTTGCTTCTTTTTTATCTACTGGGATTGAGACTTGAGATCCTCGCTTCTCTTCAAGATATTTGCTGTTTGGAGGGAAATCTTTCTTCAGTCTTTCTCAACAAAGGAAATGAATTGAATTGCGTGCCACTGTTCATCTCTGTTTGTCGCTGTCAGTGTGAATTGGGCGTAGGAAGAGCGGGGAGGTAAAAAGCAGGTGACGTGGAGCTGAGGTGAGGAAAAAGACAAAGAAGAGGAGGAGGTGAAGAGGAAAAGCAGGGCTGCTACGAATGCATTAGTCATCTGAGGTTTACAGTGAAGTTCTGCTTTACTCTGTGAGTCACTGCTCCACCGGAGAGAAGACAGAGAGGGATAGATGAGCAGCACCAGCATCTAAACGCTGCTGAGAGTCTCTACATCTGAAACTTGAGACTAAGTGAGAGACAGATGAAGAGAGAGATGAAATATTTAGTGTAATAAAGTTCAGCTATAACGGAAAGGAGCTCACACTGAGGAGGGTTGACAAACACGAAGAGACGGAGGTTCAGAAGCAGGAAATGCTGGCTGGCCATCACGCATGCTCAAACACATAGATGAAACAACACACCTAAAGAACCCAAACTCAAAGAAATCTATTATAAATTTGTACTTTAGTTCCAAGACATTCTCAGAAATGACAAACGTGCACGAAATCAAGCACAAGACACCTCCAAAAAGTCTATAAAATGTCACAAATAATGACAGATTGCCTCCTTAAAATCATCATAACCCAAAGAAGTCTGAATGTATTTAGTCTGACCAACAGCCAAAAAAGCAATTTTTGATATAAAACAAAGAAAAGCGACTTAAATTATTACATTTGAGAAGCTGTTACCATCCAAATGTTTGGTAGTTTTACTAAATTAACTTAAATTATTATTTATTTATTACAACTGTTATCCATCAATCTTAATTTGGTTGTGTGCTAGATTACTGAAACAGTCTAATCATGTCAGCAATCAGTATGATCTTGGATGGATGGAGTACTTTGTTATACCCAAAGGGATACTGTTCTGTATAACATAAGACAGGCTGTTCTCAGACACTGTTCGTAGCTATACCTACGAAAGGTAATGCACTATAATTCGCATATATTCCACAAAATCAATTCATATGTAATCCACATAATTGTCAACCAGGAAGTATAAAGAGCAGCAAATGCCACATAGGGAGGAGGATTGGGGTGGATGGGTGGGTTGAAAAATACTGGACTTTCACCCAGGAGACCGAAGTTCGTGTCTCGTGTGAAACCAAACCAAACTTTGATTTATTTGTCACGTAACAAGTAGTTTCCTGAGAAGACAGACATTTATTTTGAAAAGACTGCATGCATGTGACACGTGTTTGCTGGACATTCGTAGGAAAATGCACAAAAATGAGGAATAACTTTTCGCAAGATATCATACGATTCTGACGATACGTTGCATAAGAATCACATATTAACATTAGGACGCTCAAAGTAGATAAGAAATGTTAATATTTATCATATGGAGGACTGGAACCAGTTGATAAGCCAGATGTACTTTGTCAAAACATGTTTTATCTACATTTGAAGCTCATCAAGGGATACATTTAAGGAGGACTTCTGAAGTCATCAGGATTCAAGTGATAACTGTATGCAGCATCAGAAAGCGACAGAGTGAGAGAGAAAGTTAGAAAAACAAATGACTGATAGAAAAAACAAGAAAGATAAGCTCAGTGAATGGAAGGGTGTGTGTGTGTGTGTGTGTGTGTGTGTGTGTGTGAGAGAGAGAGATTCACTGTTCAAACTACACAGGTCAGGCGTCTTCGTGCCTTTCATGCCTGAAATATGAACTCATGCTGTTTTGAAGTAGCAGAGACTGGAGAAGACGCAGAGCAGCACTGTGCATGTGTGTGTGTGTGTGTGTATGTGTGTGTGCATGCAGTAGTACTGCAGCAAACTGAGTCATACTATAACACGAGTCTCCACTATCTCTCATTAGCAATTCAGGATGGATTATCACACAAACACACACACACACACACACACACACGCGCACACACGCACACGCACGCACACACACACACAGAGGATTTTATTTTGGGCTAAGAATTACAAAATCATCATTAAATATAAAATAGTGTATTTTTGCAGTAGCACAAGGAATGATGTCATACCAAGATAAACTAAAAGATTTTTTTTTTATGGCTGTCAATTGATTAAATTAGTTAATCATGATTAATCGCAAATTAATTGCACATTTTTTATCTGTTCAAAATGTACCTTAAAGGGAGAATTGTCAAGTATTTAATACTCTTATCAACATGGGAGTGGACAAATATGCTGCAAATGTATGTATATATTTATTATTGGTTTTGTTGCGTCGAGTACAAATCACACACGAAAAGCCTGAAATGCGTCCTCATGACACGCGGAATGTCCTTCTAATGTCATGCTACTTATACGCCCCCCTGTGAGATCAGGTTGGATTATTTATACAGAAAGTCAGAAAGCAAATTATTTACATATTAAACAAAAGAAATCTCCATATAAGTGCTATAATGTAATTCAAGTGATCTGTGAATTCCGACATTGGGAATATGTGTAAAACCACCGGGGTACAGAGCAGGACGCGCGGCTCATCCTGATTGGCTGATGCTGTCGCCCAGGAACCAAAGAAGAAATGCACCTTCCTGAGACTGACAGGTGTGATTGCAGCAGCTAATCAGAGTAAAGATCAGACAGTGAGATGAGCAGTTGGGTGTGATGTGGGAAGCAGGATTTGTTTGTTTGCTTGTCCACTGAGTGGGTAAAGGTGTGCGTGTGTACGTACGCATGTGCGTGTGTGTGCATGCGTGCGTGCGACGAAGTGCTAAGAGTGCTGTTACAACTACTGAAGCATGCTACGTGTTTCAGTTTCATTTTTGAGATGGTTGGAGTGCCTGACCTTTGAGACTGATCCACCTGCTAACACACACACACACACACACACACACACTCAAAGCCAATTCAAAATATCTTTAATAGAGATTCAAAAGGGGCCTTGAGAGGCTATTCCAGATCTTTGGAGGCCTCCCGCTCCTATCTGTGTCTTCTGTGGACAGTCAGCAACAACTGGTCAGCAGACCTCAGAGTGTGAACAGGAATGTTTGGAAGGAGAAGGTCAGCGATGTAGGAAGGAGCCAAGGCCTGGCCCTGTCCTAAAAACAAGCTGTAAAACTTTAACTTTGACTCTAAAGGCTACGGGAAACCAGGTCAGGGAGATGAATGGGACTTCCCATTTTGCATGTGGCATGTTTGGTTTCCCATTAAGTCAATATTACAGGGAAATAACCATGTGAATGGGCTCTACAAGATAAGAGTTGTATTTATGACAAGACGCAATATTACCCTCTTTTATTAATTCAAGTTGGTAAAGGCTGGCCTTCACTAGAAGATTTTTCAAATCTTAACAGATTTGACACATAACGATATGTTATGTTAAATTCAACAGTGTGTGTAGAGCAGCGATTTGGCCAAAACAGCAACAACACAACACACTAACAGATTCATTCATGAACAACAAGAGTCCAGACTAGAAAAACACAAATCTTGCAAAATCTCTCGTGATCAAACGGGACTTTACTGTAAACAAACAAACATGGCGAACAACGGGCAGGAAGAATTAGCGATGTTTTTGCACTACTTTGTACTGAAAATTCACAAAAGATGGATCAATGGATGAAGTCAAGGAGACACGTTCAATAAACACTTGTGTTGTTGCAACAAATTAACATGTTGGTCCTCCATTTCTGAGTCCATCTTACTACTACTTTATGTTTTGCGTTTTGCATTAGCTCATGCATTAGCCGCGGCCGCCATGACGGCGGTGGCTGTCCTTCCTTCTTCAGTCAGCTTGTTTCCCAATCGGCTATCGTTCTTTCCCACGTGACTGCGTCATCAGCTGTCCTCGGGGTTCCTCATAAACAACCGGATATCCCATCAGAAATATTGAACATGTTTAATATTGCGATTTGAAATCGGTGTGGCTAGGATGGACTTCCGAGTCAATCGGGGGATGTGAAAAACACTCTTAACATACCTCACACCACAGGAACATCTGGAAAGATAATCTTTAGAACCATCAAAAAATCAGGGCTTTGCTGACGATTGTCAGGAAGGGAGAATCGGGCCCAAAATTGGCTTGATTCTCTTGTAGTGCGTACCCGGCATAAGTCAATAGGCAACCTCCGAAGCAACAGCAATATTGCAAATGAGAAAATATACCAAGTGAAGATATTAATTCACTGTTAACGCCATGCAAACCCTGCACACAGGTCGACGCAGCAGCAAGTTAAGAAGAGAACATTGCAGCTATAGCAGGCATCACAACATTGCCCACAAGTAAATCTGTGGTAGAGAAATAAAAATCCCCAAAAACAAATTTACATTCTAGAAAACAGCCAGCAGAGTCTGCATCTTCATAGCTTACATAACTGAGCACACAAACACTGACTCAGCTGAACCAGAAATCAACTTACTTTACTAGTTTTTGCAGGGGGAAGTAACGTAGCTTTCACATGAAGTTAAACTTTGTTGAACTCACACCGCTGACCAAATGTAAACCGTCGGAGTGCTGACCTTTGAGGGAACTGGAGATCATATGATGTTGGCTCTCACACCATCTAATTTTATACTACTATTAAAAAATGTATCCATTTAATGAGGTGACAACACTATGGACGAGGCTTGGTTATGTTGAAGCACAAAACCTCTTGGGAGTTAGGGAAAGATCATAGGTTGGGAAAAAAAAAAAAAAAAAAGTACTTTGTTAATGTTAGCAGACCTTTGTTGTTAAGGTCTCCCTACTATATCTCCAACTTTTTTGTACCATACACATCGGTACATACTTTGAGATCCTCGGGCAGAGGTCTTCTGTTTCCTCCTCTGCCTGAGGAAATCAGGTCAGCTGAGTCAGTAAACTCCTTTAAAACCTTTCTTAAAACAAACTTTTATTGGAGAGCCTTTCCTGATTTTATTTGAATTTCAATTTCCTTAAACTATCTTTTATATCTTTTAAATTATGTTTTATTTTATGACACGTCTGTTTTAATTTGCTGTCCTTGTAAAGCACTTTGTACTGTGAGTTTTGAAAAGTGCTCTATGAATCTATTAAAGATTATTATTACAATGATAACCACGTTGTTAATGTTAGGGAACTTTCTTTGCCATGGTTAAAAGAAACCAATGTTTACTTTTGGTTGGAGATTGGAAACAGTCTCCCTCAGTTATAGTCTGATGTTTTGTTGACCATCCATCCACTCACCGCCTCCCTCTGTGGACTCTATAACAACATCACCTTACTTCCTCCTTTGCTCCTGACAGTTGAGAGTCATATTTAAAACGGCCATGCCTTGACTGGGAACTGCATTTTTTGCTATGTAATATAATAATAATAATGTAAAAATACAAAATTGCACCTGATGAATTAAATTAGAAGGTGGGTTATGCGTTTAAATGTGAAATAATGTTGATTTGTTACATAACAGAGGACTTGATCATCTCTATCAGATTCTGAAATCCAACACAGATTCACAACAGATTTACTGGCGTGACTGTAAAAGATATTATTCAGTAATTATTATTATCATTCTGTCCCCTCTGATTTTCTCTTTCTGTGGACTTCTCTCACTACATAACACTTGTGTGTGTGTGTGTCCCTTGTCTGAACGGGAACAACACATTTCTCTTACTGTCCAAAATTAACAGCAACACAGAAACAGCATCAAAAGTACCAAAACACAGTCCATCTTTCTCCAATTAGATATTTAACATTTCCACTCTCACTGGCAGAATGAAAATAAAAGAAGCCTAATTTGTCGTGAAAAGGACATGATATAAATAGTAACAGGATAAACCCTGAAGAAAAGTCAACCAACTAAAATACAACTATTGCATCATCTCACAACTGTCTTGAATTCTTTACATATTTTTCACTTAATAACTACCCTTTCCAAAAACAAGTTTATTCAAGTGTGCTATTAGTATACTTCTTTTAAACTTAAAATAAGAAAGTATGCTTTAAATTGACTTTTTATCTACTTATCTGAGATACACTTAACAAAATTATACTTAAGTGTACTTGGCTTAAACTGATATGTATGCAGAAAAGTCTAAGTATATTTGGCTTATGCTTACTTTTTGATAGAGTAGCCTATTAGTGCGAGTTAATGTGTGATTAGTATGAGTGTGTGAGTTTGTAAACATATGTTTTGATATGAGTTTACTTCAATTCATTACGAATTTTCTACTTTTTTTGATTCTCCGTTCACTGTGGAGGCATGTGAGAAAAACTCATTTTCTTATTTTTTTTAACCTCATCATAAAACATCAAGTCAAATAGCAAAAGGAGCAAGTCTCTTTATGTAATATATTAATTATTGGCTAAGCACTATAAGTTAAAGAAAACTTACAAGTATACTTGCAGTAAAATCTATTAAACTAGTAGTGTACTAAAAGTATACTTTAAAGTGTACTTTCATAAACTAGAAAATGGGCTACAAGTATACAACTAGTAAACTAACAGTATACCTATAAGTTCACTTGTAGTATAGTTCACTTCATAGTATAGTTGCAGTACAAAATACAACTTAGATGTAAGCTAGTTGTGTTCTCAAAAGTTCACTATTCTTACACTTAAAGTACACTTAAAAGTATACTTTTATAAACTAAGAAGTGGTCCAATTTAGTCCCAAGAAGTATTGAAGTAGTACACTTACAAGTATACTACTAGTACATTAATATTAGTATACTTACTGCATAAAGTATACTTGGGAAATATACTTGAACTTTACTTCAGTTTACTTGAAGTATACTACTTTTTTGTAAGGAAAAGTACAACAGTCATGTTATTCATGCAAGCAGCATGGCTTTATAGGGTGAAATATCTTGACAAATACTGGATGGACCGCAGTTAAATTAAATACACGCAGTAGGTGATGTGAGGGGGATGAAGGGGGGACCCATCCCCCTTGTTATTAAAAAATGACCAAAATGTTAACCTGCCCTTGTTAACCTACCTCGTAGCAGAGAGAGCTCAGAGGGGTTGTTTTGTTGAATATTTTAGTCTAGTTTAGTCTAGAAATATCAGCAGCCTAATGTCCACAGAGGCGTTTTTGGACACAAGGGATCACCTCGCTTCCCAGCATTGGCCGCTTGATGGACTGCCACTAGGCAGTAGGCACAAGTCACCTGATTGGTCGAATGTTGCTGCTCCAAGCTTTCAAACCAGAACCAATGTGGCGCCTCGTTTGGAAACTTTCTTCCCTTATAATATGAAAACTGTTCACCAAAATGTGTTTCTGAAAGCATTTTAGGTGAGACATAAGCCATGCAGTTGCTGAATCTGTCCTCATTTCAGATCAACAACAGTTAGTTGTCGCCGGACGCCCCTGATTTGCATAAAGTAGCCTAGACCTCACCCCTATGCAACCAGAATGCATTGCACGGCTGCTTACATAGACAATGAGTGGGAAGCATGGAAAGCACGGATCCTTCGGACTCGTACCAGAACTGTGCTGTGTGTTGATTAATCCATCGAGCTGTCCGTGGTGCTGAAGTAGCAGACAGATTTGTAATTGTGACTTTTTCTCTGATTCTCGCCTTTCTGTCAGTTTGGTACAGACATCATGTTCCTCACAGGAACAAAGTTGAATTATTATAGTATATAATATATAGTAATATAATATATAGTTGAATATAATGACTTTATTCTGAGCTAATCTGTCACATCCAAATCTAATAACGACTAAGGTTGGACTGTCCATGTATGCATGTGTATATGGATATCTGGTTATTGATTGTTTCCTACAAAACTCAGACTTTGGTCTGAGTTTTGTAGACCAAAGTCCTAATAAAAGCCACCACAGAGGCTTTTATTAGGAATATTAATCAGTTCATAATCATGCTCGGCGTTTCATGTTGCTGCTGAAAGGGTCAAATGTCCGTAGACAGAAGGCAGGTTTCCTGTGTTGGGCAGAGTTAGCGGTTAGCGTTAGCAACGGCTTCACTTTCATTATCTTTCCCCTCTTCAAGCTCCTTTTTTTTCTCTTTCTTGCCTTTCTTTTTGTTCCTTTTGTTCCTCTTTTTTTTTATTCTCTCACTGTTTTTTGGTCCATCACCACTATCTTCACTCACTCGTCTCCTCCCTTCGCCTGGCAGTTGCATTATCATCCTCGGCCAGGGGATGTGTGTGTGTGTGTGTTGTATTTCTATCATACCACAGGGAGCAGCCGCTCTCTTTTGTGGCCCGCTGCTATTTGCAGAGTGTATCATATGAGCACAATGACACACGCACACACACACACACGGTGACCTTCACACACATGCATGCACACACGAGTCTCATTTGGTAACACACACACACACACACACACACACACACACACACACACACACAGACACTGATACTGAAATTTGCTCACATTTATGCAGACAAACAGTCCATGCACACTGGCTAGACACACAAGTACACAAAAGACACACCATAACACATACACACACACAGGGTGCTGTTTAAAGCATACAGAAATGCCACCAGCATGCATTACGGCCTCTTCTCCTGTGGGACCCACATAGCCTATTCTATTATATTTTTCTTATATTGAGAGACAGTTTTGCAAACTTTCATCAAACACAAAGTGGAAAATGATGTGATTTGTGATACGGTGTTAAGTTTTATACACTGAAGTTATATATAAATTGATTGCTAACAAGAAATATAAGATAGATGCTAACAAGATAATAGAAGTTTACATTATTATAAGGGCTGTCAAAGTTAATGCGATAATAACGCATTAATGCAAATTCATTTTAATGCCACTAATTTCTTTAATGCATTAACGCAACTTGTGATTTTTAGGTTGTAGTGGGCTCAGTTTTAAAGCTAGAGGGAAGATACTGGTATCATAGAAAACCTAATGAATCCATTGGTTTCAACATGCCATACTTGGTTGTCCACGAGTCTCCCCTTTACAGACATGCCATGCATGATTTGAGCATAATTTTTATGTTAAGTGCAGTACCTGTGAGGGTTTCTGGACAATATTTGGCATTGTTTTGTGTTGTTAATTGATTTCCAATAATAAATATATACATACATTTGCATAAAGGAAGCACTCCCATGTTGATAAGAGTATCTCCCTTAAAGGTATATTTTGAACAGATAAAGAAATGTGCAAGACATATATATATATATATATATATATATAAATGTGCAAGACATGTATATATATATATATATATATATATATATATAATCGGCGTGTTGAGAACTGGTATTCAGGGAGTGCAACTGGAAGATAAATCTCTCCACCCATCTGTTCTCCTGCCCTCCACTGACGTATCTCAATGTCAAAATATTTCTTCTCTCCAGTTCTGTCTTCTTTACTTAATCTGATGAGAGAAACATTCACTTAGATTAGATTCAGCTTCGTCATACTGGTACTAAGACAACAAATTGTAGTTTAGCATCCCACCAGAAGTGCAAACAGCAGTAAAGTATGTGTGTGAGGGAGAGATATGGATATGGATAGAGGGGGGTGCATGCATACGTGTGATACTGTGTGATGATGTGCACATTTGTTTGCACGCAGTACAGTATCTGTGCATTGCAGTACAGTACCAATTCATGTTATAGTGCTCTCACACTCTCACACTATGTCTGTGTCTATATTAGTTGTCTAGGTGTCTGTGTGTGTGTGTGTGTGTGTGTGTGTGTGTGTGTGTGTGTGTGTTACCTGGGAGCTGGCTTCAGGCGGTCCTCTGAGGCGACTCCAGCTGTTCTGTGAGAGACGGAAACATGGACAAAAAGAAAATAGTCAAGAAACAAGAGAACAAAATACAGACTGAAAGACTGAGACAATGAACAAAATACAGCAGGTATGAAGTCAAAAAGACAGACCTCTAGTTAACATTTCACATTTTTAACATTTTTTTATGTCCTTTATGTAACCAGAAAGGTTCTATTGAGATACAATATTTCTTCTGTCACGGAGTCCTGGTCAAGATGTGCAGCAAAATAAAAAGTTTCATATGCAAGTAAAAATGAGGACAGATAACATCACTCACAAAAAACAACCAAACAAAACAACAAGCACAAAGAGGCAGAGGCTAATCAAGGAAAATGATAGTATAAATTTGGACGAACGTGGCCATCCCTATAAAGCCATGCTGCTTGTGTAAATAACATAGATGTAGTACTTTATTATTAAAGAACCAGTGTGCAACATTGGTAGAAATGGAATATAGTATTCATTATTATGTTTTCATTAGTGGAAGGGAGGAGTGAGCAGAGGGGTACTCAGTTGGTTGCAATCTGCAACCACACCACTAGATGCCACCAAATCATTTGCACTCTACCTAAAAGCAAAAACATTGTTCCGTAAAAAACAATTTTAAAGTATTTTAAACATGCCAAGAATTAAAGTATGCTCTGCAGCTCAATCCAAGCCTGCGAGGTATGAAAGGAAAATGCAGATTAACTGTGATGATCTAATGTTATAGCTGCTATATTGGAGTAATACGTCAGTAAGGCTGCACTCACACAGGATCAGGCTTTGTAGCAATTCTCCGTTGTGAGAGAGGGAGGGTTGGTCAGAGGTCTGGGAGAGTCACTTTAATGGTCCAATAACGTGTGTTGTGGCTGGGTTGTAGAGCTCTGGATTGGCAGTTATGTGATCGGCCGCTGCAGCGTGACATTGAGTTGCGTTTCTACAAAAGTTGATTCTGTTACTACTTTTCCGCAGCCATAGCCGCAGCCACAGACTAAATGCACTACTCCCATTCATAATGAATGGAAAAACGTGTGTTTTCATTCAAGATCTCGTGTGAATACAGCCTAAACTGTATATGTACTGCGGTAATTTACCCAAAAAAGCTGTTGCATTTTCTGTTCATGCTAATTTCCCTGGAAAAAAACCCATCGCTGTTGAGTTTTTCAGATGAACGTTTGAAATGCTTTGAGCACCGCAAACACCGTTCACCTCCATTATGTGGCAGCAGAGGCCTCTCCCAACCAAAACTATCTGCGTGGCTGTTTACCACTAGCGATATGGGAAAATATTATTTTTGAGTGAACTGACCCTCAGACTTTCAAACCCTGACTTTTCCCTCCTCCCCTCTTTCTGTTTGCCCGTCGCCCGAGGGCTGGAGCCTGCTGTGCAGCCTATCGGCCCCTCCATCCATACATCCACCCTCGGCCCCTCCTCTACACCTGCCAGAGGTTAAAGGAAGCGTTAGGACTTTTTGTTTTTCTCCATTTCAGCGGCGGTGTGAGTGTGTGTGCACGTTAAACAAGCAGAGCCAGCCTTAACCTTTACACCGCGTTATGAAAACACAAGAGGTGGGGGCTGCAGCGAGTGTGTGTGTGTGTCAGTTATTTTGCATGTCTGTGTGACCGTTACATGTCTGTCTGTGTGTGCATAGGACCCGTTGCAGGTCTGAGTGTGTGTGTGTTTGTTATGGAGGTTGGCTGCCCATGGGGAAGATTGGAGGCGGGCTTGTTTTGAATTCCTCCAAGCCAACTGTCATAATAGAGCCGTATGGGAGCAATACACTGAGTCTGAGAGGAGAGGAAAACTACCGCGCCGACATGACAACTTCCTCATGTCGGTGGATTAGGAGATGATTTATGTTTATGCTGACACAAATCATATCACCAGAATATCATTTATGAAACACATCAATTTCAGCTATAACATGATAATATTTCATGATATTGTCAAATAAACAAGTTATTAAAGGGTCAGTTCACACAAGAAAAAACATTGAAAACATATCTTAAAACTTATCTCAAGTGGTATCTAGTAGGGTTGGGGAAAAAAATCAATTCACCTTTATCGCATTTCTTTTTTTTTACGATTTTGATTTGATTTTTTTAATGCCAGAATCGATATATTTGCTTCATTTGAGTCTAAGCGGCGGTAGAAGGAAGGTACCGTTTTTATTGTTGTAGTCTGAGTAACATGACATCATGTCCGTTCCGTATCCGTCACTCAAAACAAACTATACCCAGCCGGCTGCAGACAGTTTTGAATATATTTTTTTGTTTATAGGTTTTTAGATATCTGTCAGAGATTAATGCTGCCACCACAATACAATGTAGGTGATGAGAATTTCATCTGTGGTGCTCACAACATTGAAAAATTACATTTAAAAAGTACAACAGGGGCAGCTGTGGCTCAGAGGGTAGAGCAGGTTGTCCACCAATCGGAAGGTCGGTGGTTCGATCCCCAGCTGCTCTGGGTCACATGTCGATGTGTCTTTGAGCAAGACCCCAAATTGCTCCCGAAGGCATAGCCATCGGTGTGTGTATGAGTATTTAGATCAGATCCTGATGGGCAAAGTTGGCACCTTAGTATCATCAGTGTGTGAATGGGTGAATACTGACATGTAGTGTAAAGCGCTTTGAGTGGTCAAAAGACTAGAAAAGCGCTGTATAAGTCCAAGTCCAATAGCAACATTTCTGTCTTTCCTTTAGCAGAAAGGAGTTCCAGTAAAAACGGTTGCCAGTGATGTCTGGAATACTTGGATTCTTGTGAAAGTTTGTACAGACCTTTATGGTCCCCAGAAGATGAGTTCTACTGACTTTATTGATCCCCTAACTTTTTACCTAGCAGGTCAATGTTCTCTCTATATATCTACTTAACTGTATTGGAAAGGAGGCAGAAATCCCTGAGACGTAGTCCTACTAGTTAAAACCCAAAGTATCTACATGGCTAGATACCACTAGAGGTAAGAAAGAAAATAGGTTTGATTTGTAATTTGACTGAACTGACCATTTCACCTCAATCTAAGATGAACAAACGTGTATGCAAGTTTAATTTTGATAATTAAAAACAACCTTCTTCAGGTAGAAATCCAATAAAAATGTTCATCCACAGTATCACGCATTAATCTGTGGGTTTACTTGGTTTAATCTCACACAGAACAGACTCATTATGCTTGTGCACTTCCAAATTAGTTTTCATACCGTTTTCACTCGCTGCATGATAAGACGTAGATCTGATTGATAATTTGCGGTCATCTTCATGCCCTTAAAAATCACTCCAGAGATAAGAGTCAGGGTTTTATTAGATGGTATAGACCTCTTAATGCAGCAGGAATTAACATGACGGGGACGGGGAATGGGACTTGTGCTCCCCGTCCTGCCCTCCAAAATTACATGTGGAATATTCCCATCATTATTGTTCCCATCAGTAAATGCCCTCCTGGCTGTGGGTATGCATATTAACTCGTCAGAGGATGCCTCGGAGGGCGGCGGCGGCCTCCCCCTGACCCTCATTAGGCACGATGTGGTAAAAACAAGAACTCCTGAATCAGTTCAGATGAAATTACATGTGATGCGGCTGCACTGCGAGCAGCGAAAAGGTCAACGAGAAGTAAACGGAGGTGTTTTCACTGTTGGGAGGGAGGTCAGCGGTGGTTTCATGAGTCAGGCCACAATGTTGGAGGACTCACAACACAAGGACAGTTTGTGCAACACTATGCTTAAGCACCGTGAAATCAGAATCATTTGTATTCATTATGTATTATAGCTGCACATAAAATATGACTTTACATTTTGATCTGAAGACAGTTGCACCATAAAGGCTTCATACAACCTCACAAAGAAGAAATGAACCAACTAAATTAAACTTGAGGTCAAAGGGTCAAAAGTGCTAATATAAGCACCCTGCTAGCAGCACCTGAAGGCAGGAATGCTCCTCACACTCAACCAGACTAATGTGAACTGAATGACCGACTTACATTTCCATCCTCGGAGCCGTGTGCTTTTACTAGCAGGACTAAGATTAACTAAGAACTAAGGGCGTTTTCAGAACCGCAGTTCCGAATGACGTAATTCTCAAGTCATTTTAAGTGCAATAAGAACGACCTTCTTGCTTTTGGTGTGTCATTTTATGCCGTGTAGTCTGTATAGACTGCAATGTAAATACATCGTGTGAATGTGCTACGCTCAGAGGCAACCCGTTCTCACTCCCAACTCGTCAAATACCGCCGTTTGGTAAGTGCCCCTCGGCAGTCGGAAACCGACACACAGAGGTGCGTTTTAGCCACTGTAAGCGCCGAATCAGGCTTTCACGTAACGCCAATCTAAACCCATCTGCGGCGTTTCTTGGCAGTCAAAGCATTTGACGTAGTATTAAGTGCAAACACAAGACTTTCAAACAGGAGACCAGTGTTCTTGTCCCGCGTAAAACTAAAAGTAACCGGTGACTTATTTTGTCACGTAATCCTGTAATGAGTCACATGATCGCTATAGTCATGTGAGCCATTACTCACGTGGGCAGTATGTCAAAAGAGTCATGCATCAGTGAAGTTAACGTCAATCACAACCGTTTCCTAATCCTAAGTGGTTGTGTTACCTAAACCTAACTTCCTGTGAAAACGGAAGTTTATTTTGAAAGGACACTATGCATGTAATGAGCATATGGTGACACACCGTCAGTAATGCAAGAGGGGTTGGGAGTGAAAGTGTTTTGTCAGAGCTAGTGACGTAGAATAAAAAGTGAGAGAGACTGCTTATGGTAGGAAGGAGGAGACTGGTGTTTGTGTCCCAACGGGTTGTTGAGTTATGTTGAAGTTACGTTAGTGACATTTGTCACGTGTTTTTTAGTGATGTTTATGACGTATTTTCCGTACTTCTGTTACATTGTTTCCGTACATATTTTATTTAGTTTATATACTTATTTTAATCCCAACCACGATGATTTTCCTAAACCTAACTAAGTGGTTTTGTTGCCTAAACATAACTGCAGCTGTTAACGTTGTTTTGTTATGTGGCGTAAAAATCATATGCAAAAAGAGGAATATAAATGTCACGCAAACAGGCTAAAATGGGTTCTCATGACTTGCGGAATATCCTTGTGATGTTGTGCTATTTATACGCCTTCTGAAGAGATGGTGGACTAGGTGTGAAAACACCCTAAATCAAGCCAAACTAAACCAGACTAAACCATAAAACAGTCACCACCACGGCTGCACAATCCTCTGAAAATGTGTTTTAATGTGCGCCTGGATTGCACTCTTGATAAAATATGTCCTCTAAAATAATTTCCTGGATCCACCAAACTAGACATCCAAAATTAAATTACGCTCGTCTTGTACAAAATCTAATTAACATCTTATTCACTAGTCTTAGAGATAAAGGATATCCATATACCAGTTAGCTTAACGGCCGGTTATGTTTCATATCAGAGTGCAGTAAAACGTGAGTAAATCCTTCCTGTGCTGGTGCAGCAAGAGCCAGAAAACGAGCTTAAAAGATAAATGTAATGTGAGTCGTGTCAAGGTCCTTTTTTCATGGAAGACTGCTGCTACACTGTGTTTTCACGACTCAAAGGCTCCAATATAACATATTTAGAAACCGGAATCTAGATCTTAAAATATGGTAATGTCTAGATTGAATACATTTTTCCTAAAGCAAATCATCAGTGAAGTACATGAAAGCGAACGATGGCGCTAACCCGAGCTCTCCTCCGTCACTGTGACCACAGCTCTTGTGCTCCTCCTCTGTGTGAGAGCATCGATCCAGAAGAAAACCCTCCAGAGGAAGCTGATGTGGCCTTGAGATGGCCTTGACAGAATTAGATGGAGGCTTATTATCATCACCTCACACACACACACACACACACATGGTCCGTCCAACATGCATACCAATGGACAATGAAACCTAAGCAGGCTCTCAGTCAGCTGCACTCACACACACACTGCCAGGTTACACACAGAGAGACACACACACGGTCACGTGTAATACTAACCACTGATCAATAGCAGTGCTAATGGGAACTTGCGACAAGTCACAGGACCCGAACCAACACACACACACACACACACACACACACACGCAGTTCTACACATGCACATAGGTATATTAGGTATATGCACACACACACTTTCAGTTGCAATGTAACTAAAGAGGGAGAGAGAAAGAGAGAGTTCCCTTCAAAGTCACAATCATGCTCCTGCTGTGTTAAAATGCAAATGTTGCCTAGAGGTCAACCAACCCTGACACACACATACACACACACACACACACACACATTTACAGCTGAGTGTGACACCACCGGAACGCCGGCCACTCATGAGGAACCAGCTGACCTTCGGGCAGAGGTACTTGTCCTTGAGTCACATGAGAGGGGGCACACTCTGCAGTGTGTGTGTGTGTGAGAGAGAGAGAGAGAATGACAGAGAGTGCATGCGTGAATGCACTGCCATGCCGCAAATATACAACCCGTTCTCATCCCAACTCGTCACATACTGACACTTTGTCAGGATCCCTTGGTGTCACTTTCTAACGCCCAACATGCCAAACTATGACGCTACGGTTGCAACAAAACCACTTATAGGTTTAGGAATAAACATTAGGGTTGGGCTTAAAATGACTGTGTTTGTAACGTGAAAGCGAAGCTCTATGTTTGTTTGAAACGTCCATCCTCCCCTCCCACCTATCCTTAGTGCGCCACTCTTAAAACTACATCATCACACTCCCCGACCACTTTCTCTGAGCGTTTAATATTGACGTGGATGGGTTTACATTATAGTTACTTGACCGAGGGGCGTGACAAAGCATCGGTATTTGATGCCCTGGGAATGAGAACGAGCTGGGATAGATGTATGTGTGAATCTACAGTGATACAGCTAATAAGCTTATACTGTACGTTGTGTTTGTTACACAGCTTTGATGAATACTCGGCTCTGATAGCAGAGCGTTGCTATGGGCACAGTTCTGATGTCGGACTCTTGTGAACCATTTTTGTGTGAAGTTATTGATTTCTTAAGTAAGAAGTGTAATAATATATGATAATGTACAGCTAGCAGGTCATTGTTGTGAAATAAACCCCTTCAGGGTGATGCTTCACATCGGGGTCCACCCCTCCGCTTCTCGTCACCCTGTCGGGGCATTATTTCACAACAATGACCGGCTCGCTGTACATTATCCCTTACATATTACCTTGATATACTCTATGTGCATTTGTGTTGTGTACACTTAAAATAGCCAGTGCTATTATAAAGTCTAATCATTTTTATGTGGCATGCAGAAAATGAGACATTCTTTAAAGGGACAGTGTGTAGGATTTGGTGGCATCTAATGGTGTGTTTGCAGATTGCAACCAACTGAGTACCCCTGTAGAGAGCCTTTCACATAGCCTTTGGTTTGTCCGTTCTGGGCTACTGTAGAAACATGAAGAAGCAACATGGCGGACTCCTTGAAGAGGACCTGCTCCCTATATAGATATAAACGTCTCATTCTAAGCTAACGAAAACACAACAATTCTTATTTTCAGGTGATTATACACTAATGAAAACACAGTTATGAATATTTTCTTCCATTTCTGCTAATAGATCCCCGAAATGTTACACACTGCTCCTTTAAGGGTCTGTGTGTTTCCCTGCTAGTTACAGCATGTGTGTGTATGTGAGTGGGGGGTTGAATGAATGTGTCTATGTGTGTGTACCTGGGTGACTGTACATCCGTGTGTGTGTGTGTGTGTGTGTGTGTGTGTGTGTGCTGACAGATCCTTTTCCCACCGTTCTCTAAGAGTCCTCTGCTTGACCTCTGATCTCCTCAAACCAGAGAGATTAAAGCTTCATGGAGGGAAGAGAGAGAGAGAGAGAGAGAGAGAGAGAGAGAGACCTCCAGCTTGACCTTCGTCCACCACTATTTAATCTCCTCTTTACCTCCTTTCACCCCGTCTTTACCCCTTTTCCTAGAACTTCCCTTTCTAGATCTGCCTCTCCTCCTAAATCTCCATTTTCTCTCCTCCTCCTCTTCATCCTTCTTCATCCCCTTCGCCTTCCTTTCCTATCTCCCCCCGCTCTCTCTCCCCCTCCTCTTCCTCCTCCTCCTCCTCCTCCTCCTCCATGATCCTATATGGTAATTTCCTCAACATCATCCTACACTCCTCTTTCTTCACCTCCTCCTCTGCTTCTTGCTCTTTTGACACTGTTCCTGCTCCTTATTGACTGGTTTCACCTTCCTTGTCTGGTCAATAGAAAATAGATTAATATAAAATCTATTGGAATAAAATTGACCGATCAGGTTTAGATAAACTGGACTGGATCCAATCTAATCTGAGTGAATTGGGCTGATACAAACGTGTGTGAGTGTGTTGCCTCATGTTGGTTTATGGGCTCTGAACCCTGTGTACTTTCAGTTTTACTTACAGTGTTTTTATAGCGTTTAATTAGCTCTATGTAAATTCACAAATCAATACAACCCATGACTCTGTGTGTTAGCTGTTGGAATTTACTCTCAGCAGTTGAAGGACCTTTGGTTTGCAGCAATCTAATGATGATAGCGTAAATAAATAACATGTTTTATAGCTTTATACGCTCATTCAACTACAGCCAGCTTTTCTGTGCGAGAATGTTTGCAAGCTGATCTCATCGTTCATAGCTAAATATGAAAAGTGATGCACTGTAAATCGTATGTAATCGTATGTAATCCATATAATAGTGACAGGTTGTGTGGTTATTGTAACCCAAACCATGATCTTTTCTTAAACCTGATTAAGTAATTTTGTTGCCTAAACACTGCAGGGGCTTGCAGAGGCACACAGATTGATCGTGCTGCTGGACATTCGTAGGAAAACGCACAAAAATCAACAAATATCTTTTATTAAGATATAATACAAACTGTATGAGGATATGTTGGTGTTCGTGTCTGTGAGGGTATCCCATTTTGAGAGTACACATCTGTCCCCAGGTAGACTACCATTAGAGTCCTGCAGCTGGGAAACCGCCCAAATCCTGTGAAAACACAAAACTGATCGCAAACTGAATTTCGAGGCAGCTTGATTGCAAACAAAATCGATGCAAAGACGCGAGGGGAAACAGATAACGTAAAGATGTGTCTGCATAACTTTAATAAACATAGGCTGCATCAACAGCAGTAAAATTTGCTTGAATAAAGCAATACAAAGCTTCAAGTTTCTAGTTTTTTATTGTCAAATGGACAACAATTACAGAAGCAGTTGTTGTCAATTAAAATCTTGGGTCTCAAGTTCCCTCCAGCAATGCTAATTAATATGTAAAAAGGCCTTTAAACTGACCCGGACCAGAACAGTTAATCAATACAAAATCCAGCCAACATCTGCAGTGTGGATCCGCCCCCTCAGCTGATTCAGCTCCAGATCTTGATAACAAAATGAAAGTAGAGTAAACACACACTAATTCAGTGTGGACTCATTCACTATACTGTGTAATTAATATGCCACTCCAACATTTGTTTTACCTTTTATAGTCTGCACACAGCAACGAGAGAGGGAGATGACAGCTTCTTATGTTGAATGCTTGCTCAAGGGCACTGGTTGTCATTCACCTTAACAGTGAGAGGAGAGGCTGATATCTTATCAGAGGCCAAGGTCTAACAGGTCAGCTGAAGGTGCTCTAAAACTCCTGATAATGTAATCTGGGGATATGGTGACAAAAAACAACTTTGCTTAACATTTGAGGTAACAATCTGGCCTTTTCAAGGGCTAATCCACACACAGGCCTAAAATGTCATCACCAGCACTGTAATTAGGAGGCAGAGTAATTGTGTTGCTGTCAGATTTTGACAAGAAAAAACACCTGAGCTTTCACATAAATAATGCAAAATATTAAGCTGATCTTAGTCTTTAAATATGCAATGAGAACTGTCCTGCACAAACTCCCCATCTGTACTGTTGATAGGGTTACTGTGCAGTATCACCTTTTCCTTTTTGCAAGCTTTCATCACAATAACAGTCTCAAATGCTTTTGCAATCACCTATTGGGGCACATTGAAACTGATACCGGCCCTCTAGAAAAACACCTCAAGGGGCTGTGTTAGTGTGGGCGTGTTGCTATTGATGAGAAGATAAAATACAAAGCAGGAGGTTCAGTTTAAATGCTTATCAGCTGTTACACAGACACAGCAGGTTATACTCCTTTGATACAACTCTTTTACAACTCTGGAGAGTTGAAAACAGTAGACAGTAGTGAAAGCACATCTGTCAAGGTGGCCCGTTTGCACGAAAAGGCGTATGAATGCCACGATAATGTGCAAGGCATTTAGCGTGCAAAAACAATGCCTTTCTAGATTTTGGCTTGTCATTTGTACACCATGTGGCCACGCTCAGAGCTAGTGACGATGCACAAGGTGTTCTAACTTGTGGTGCTTTACCTGTACATGCTTATAGGTAGTTTAGTGGCCAGTGGAAGTTGATGCTAGACAGCCTGGTCTCCTAAAAATTACAGGAAACCTATTTTCTCCTAGATTATTTTTGTTTTTCACATATCACAAATATGTTCCTAATCATAGTCTGCAGAAGCCCAAGGGAAAGGAGGAGGTCAGGGTGGATGGGTGGACCAACACATGGCTTTCATCCAGGAAGCCGTTGTTCATGTTCCGTGTGCACAACATTCAGTTTCATTTTCACTTTACAAATGTAGTAGTTTTAAGCCCAACCATGTAGTTCTTTCCTAAACCTGACTAAGTGGTTTGGTGGCCTAAACCTAAAGTGATGCTAAGGGGCATGACAAAGAGGCTGTAAAATAAAATATTGCCTACTTTCTCTGCAGAACTGGCCAATCACTGCGTGAGAAAGAGAAAAAGGTATGCAGGGTTTCAGACACTGTTTGATAATTTGACAAGCACTTTGTTTGAAGGGTACTAACACCTTTGGAAAAAGGACACGCCTCTCACGTTGTCAAGAAAAAAGTCCCAAAAGTATGTTTTGATGGAATAAAACAAAATAAATGTGGGGAAACATCACAAAAGGGCATCCTGTTCCAGGACTTGTAGGTGAAAGCTGATGAAGGACAAGATAGCAAGACAATGTCAAAAGTAGGCGTAGTAGTGTAGTACGGTAAAAATGTAAGAGCAAAACAACAGTGAGATAAGACTCGACGAACGATATAGATCTGATGTAGCAACCAACTGACCGTCTCCAGGAGAGGGATAAAACACATACAGTATATAACAGATTAGAGTATACTTACGATAATTGGTAGGAAGAGCTTTGTGTTTGTGCGATTCATTTCCACCAGCAGCTGTCGCCAGAAACATCAACAACTCAGTGATTATTTCATAATTTCTGGATTCCATAATTCATTTCCTGTCACATTTGGAACAAAAACATCTCCATAAAATCTCCAAAAAAGTTACAACACATCCACAGAGACCAAAAATAAGTGTCAAAGCAGTTCGATAGCACGGTGATGTATTACCTCATTAGATGTTTCTTTTGCTTCTCTGCTATAATCATGTTCCACAGTTGTCGTTAGGAAAATACCCCATCATTATTTATGTGTGTTGATTTTACAATTTCTTGTTTTTAGGCTGATAAAAACTAATGGATAGCTTGATAAAACATTATAAACTGTGGTACTCTTTGCTGCTGATATGACAGACTTTTCACTCTGATCTCTCAGCTAACCGGAGAAATCAGTGTGGGTGTGGGAAGATTTAACTTAACTTAACTCAGCTTCAGGGGAGTCGCTCTGTAAAAGCTGTGATGAAACCTGCCTCACCCTCCTGCAAGGAGCCGCCAACCACCTCAATGTATTTCATCATTCTGGCTTACAGGGGAGAGTTGTACTGTGGATGACTAAATGTTGATTCACAGACTTTCCCACCCTGACAAGAAGGAGTGTATTTTATTTTCTGGAATCAGAGAAATCCCAGTGAATACCAGCTACAGATTTGATGTGACCTTTTAAATCTGTTTCATTCACACAATGAGGGCAAGATGGAGATGATATGAAAGGACAACCTGATCTCATGGGAAGGCGTATAAATGGCACCACATTTTAAGGACATTCCTCTTGTCATGATAATTTATTTTAAGGTCCTGACACACCAAGCTGACGGTCGGCTGTCGGACAGCTTGGGCCCATCAGTGAGTGTCCGTCGGCCCAGTTTTTACGGTGTGTTCCGCACCGTCGGCTCTAGTCTGCCCATGTCAGAGTTTTTTCGGCCGATTCAGCTTTTCGAATCGGCGGCGGAGCTCGTCGGTGAGAGAAATCACTCTGATTTGCTGTTCAGCTTAAACGAATCAGTACACCAGATGAGAAATGGATGTGAGGAAAGCAAGCCAACGAGAAAAGTCAAGAGGAAAAACACAGAAGGCTCTTCTCTTTTTTCATCTTCGTCTCATCTGATCATTCCAATACACAGATATTTTCACAACCACATGGCCATCTGGATTTAAGCTAAGTGGTGAGTGAGAGTGGTGTGAAAATAGTCGGCAAACGCCGCTTTGCTTCATGTACGTATCATAACAACAGCTTGTATATCCGCCGTCTTCGGTCTTCTGGTTTCCCTTTTTGAATGACAAATACAGACTACCGCTGCCTGCTAGTGTGGAGAGTTATTTCCTCTCACACAGACGCAGAACGTACGTGCTAACTGGCCGTCAGCTGTAGTCTTTGCGGTGTGTTCAAATGCAATTTGTCAGCTAAGACAAAGGCAGCGTGAGGCAACAGTCGGCCTTCATCGCCACTAGTTCTGTGATGTCGGCTTGGTGTGTCTGGGCCGTTAGTCTTTTCGCAGGTCATTTAACGTCACGTCGTTACCATGAAACCGATGCAGTTATGTTTAGGCAACAAAACCGCTTACCTAGGTTTAGGAAAAACATGGTTGGGCTTAAAATAAGTACGTAAACTAAGTAAAATGGATGTTAACAACGTAACATAAGTACGGAAAACACGTCACAAATGTAACTTCAAAGAACAACACTTTGGGACATGAACACAGGTCTCCTGATTGAAAAGGGATGTGCACATGTTGCTCAGATCGAACGACATGCGAGGAGGGAATACAACCAAGACAACAAAAACAACAACCTGATCTTACTATTGTAGTTTATAGCCACCTTTCCTCTAACGTCAAATGTCATGGTAACATCTTTGTCCTACTCACCCATTTTACAGTAAAGACTGTAAATAAGAAGACTTTATAGGAAACGGTTTTACTCCGATTATAACCAGGAATGTGCATAATGATGTCTAGTGGTTTAGTTTGTCGGAATGGTAAACCATGCAGTTAAAGTGGTTTTGTTTGTAGTGGTATGTGGGTCATGACATGAGTTGTACAGTACATTCAGTTAATTTTTTTAAGATTCCAGTTACAGATAATTGTGTTTGACCCACATTAGCCTGAAAAAAACATCCCACAGTTTCCACTTAAGGTGAGGCGAGGTCGTGAATGAACCAGCTTGAGACTATACTGTATGTGATTTCAGTTAGCTGTACAGTAGATATTGGACAGCTGTCTCCAGCACTTCCTTTACTTTTATGCTTTTATACTTTTATTGGTCTGTGATTCTCTTTCAATCTGTAAGAACATGGTGAGTGTTCTGGATCAATCAGTTTCTCAATAAATCTGAGACAGGACGTAGGCCATGTAGCTGCAGGATCAGGCTCTGAAGCTGCATGGGTGCATTAGTACAGGAGGTCAAAGTGGAACCAGCAATTAGCTCTGTTATGCAATATATTTTTACTACACAATTAGTGATATAGATAACTCAAATTGGTTTAAGGGCTTATCTGATGTGTGTGTTTCTTTGCTGCAGTAGATTCAGTCATAAATAAATCCAATATTATCATAACTAACAGGGATGATTGCCAAAACCAGAAAAATAAAACCAGCATTGTAAAGTAATTTAATATTCAATTTCAAAAGAATTTCTTCAAAGTAAATCTCCAGTTCCACCAACACAAAGTCTGAATCATTTATAACTTCCTGCTCTGATAAACACACACCAGTAGTACCAGCTCAGCAATGTGCCTGATAAGACCTGGCTCGGCTGCAGATAACCTAGAAACTAAAGCAGCAGTAAACTACAGGTAGAGCCATTGATAAAGGTGTAAAGGGCCATAGCTTTAATTGGTAATTTACTGTAAATAAATTCTAACAAAATCGACACAGTTGGTTTTGATGAAGTGATTTAAGATGAAGGATTAATTTGATATACAGACAGTTATTCAGTTGTTTAACACAGTGTGCAAACAAACCAAGGACTTTCAACCAGGAGACCAGTGTTTGTGTCCCAAAGTGTTGTTGAGTTATTTTGAAGTTACGTTAGCGATGTTTGTGACGTGTTTTCCGTCCTTCCATTACATTGTTTATGTATGTATTTTACTTAGAATATGTACTTATGTTAAGTCCAATGAGGTTTTTCCTAAACCTTTTCCTAAAGTGGTTTTGTTGCCTAAACATAACTGTGACCATTTCATAGTAAGCGAGCTGTTAAATAACGTTAAACCCGTGGCGTGAAATGACACTGGAAAAGCAATGCAGATTTCGAACGTTGGTTAAACTCGTGACTCAAACTATGTTTAACATGTCATGTTTTACATTTGTAATAAACAGGTGCCAATCAATCAGACAAAAGTATTTTCCATAGATAAGAAGCATTGTTATATTCCTAAAATGCTCTCTGCAGCTACAGTTCATTGAGAAATACATTTTACAATTCAGTCCAAATACCTTAAAATATTTATGTGTTCAAGTGTTTCTTTCCAGCAGTAAACCAGTTAAGGAAACTGTAAAAGTAGCAATCACACGGCCAAGAGGTCAGAAATCACCTTCAGTTATAGTGATAAAGACAGGAAGTGAACTAAACTTGACACCCAGCAAAGAGTGTGTGAAGTGTTACAGACATTGTTGTGCACTTTTCATCCAGAGTGCCTTTTAGCACAGTTGGTCCCAGTAGGAATCAAACTCCCACCGCTGACACTGTTAGTGCCTTGCTTTTCACAGAACGTGAGTATAGGGCGGTTTCGGGGGGAGTAAATAAAGACATGGATGAGTTAACAATCATCTGAATGTTCATGACTTCAATTTAAAAGATGTTATATTTTCATTCATTTATAGATGTTGGGAAACATGCCAAATATTGTATTTTAAAGGTGAGAATTTTTGCTTTAAATCAAAACCTGGATGTGGCTGAACCATAAAACGCTTTATTTTTGGGCTAATTTGTGTACAGTGTAAAAGAAAGTGCCTTGGCATACTGTTTCATAAGGCCACACACACACTCTTGTAACGGTGTGTGGACCGTTTAATCTTTCCAGAACTGCACAGGAGGAAAAATCCTTCATCTTTTCTCTCAGTTTCTTTTCTTTCCTTGTGCTTTCTCTCTCTATTTAACTCTCTCTTTTGAATTTGATCGCTCTCTTGTGATCGTGCTTTTCACCTCTTTCTCTCTCTAACCCAGTTTTCATTTTTCCCCCTCTCAGCATCCTCTAGTTGTTCCCACGTGTGTGTATTTGGTTGTGTGTGTGTGTGTGTGTGTGTATTGTTTGTTTGAGTGAGTGAGTGAGCGAGTGCATTTTGGATGGATTTACTCAGGTTGTATGAGGATTTCCCTTTCCTCTCTCCTCCTGTGTGTGAGTGTGTGTGTGGTCTTGTGGGCTCTGAGGTAATTATGGGAGATTTCTCCCTCAGTGGAGCGAGCAGGGGGCTGCTGCCTGAGGAATAGTCTCCCGCTCTTTTTTTTTTGCTCTCCTCTCTCTCGGTGCCTGCATCCCCTTTCTCTGTTTCTCTCTCTCTCTCTCTCTCCTCATTATGGAAGTGTTCAAGTCGTTAGATCATTTCGTTTCATTTGCGTTGCTTGCAAATGCCACACACTCTCTCACACGTATTTGTGCACACATGCATATAATCTACATGTTTAGGGTAAATAGTAACTTAACCCTATTTCTAAAACATAAGCAACTGCTTCTGGTCCCAGGCTGTAGAGTTCATTGCACAGCACTGCTCTACCTTTTTTCAACCCTGTCTCCTGCAAAATCGCGTTTCCATACAACTAAACTGCATTCTCAGTTATGTTTTGAGGTAAACGTATTTTCTCCTGGATTATTGCCGCAGTTTTAAACAGTTTTAAACACGTGGTTAACGTTTTGAATTGAAACAAAACAAAACAAAAATGCAACAAACCTCCTTGGTTAGATTTAGTAAATCATTATGGTTAAGCCTAAAATTGACCACCGGCCACACAGTTTGGTGTTGAGATGTAGGAGGTGTGCATATCCATCACATTCTCACTCCCAACTTGTCAAATACCGCCGTTTGGTCACTGTCTACCCCTCTTGCTCTACTTTTGGACAGACCAGGGACAGCATGACGATATACACTCGTTACATGCATAGAGTCCTTTCAAAATAAATTTCCATTTCCACTGGAAGTTAGATTTAGGCAACACAACCACTTCGTTACAGGTAGGAAATGGTCGCGGTTGATGTTAACTTCACTGACTAATGACTCACGGGACTCACGGGACTGACGATACCAACGATTCACGTGACAAAATAAGTCAACGTTACTTTTCGTTTCACACAGGACACGAACAGCGGTCTCCTGGTTGAAAGTCTTGTGTTTGTTTGACTCCCTCCAGCCCTGAACGGACTCTCACATTATTAATACTATACGTCAGTTGCTCCGACCGTCAAATAACGCCGCAGGTGAGTTTACATTGGAGCTAGTGTAAAGCCCGGTTCGTCACATACTGTTGCTGACAGGTGCTTCCGTGCGTCAGTTTCCGATGCCGAGGGGCGCCAATCGGTGGTATTTGACAAGTTGGGAGTGAAACCGCATTGGTGTATCAAATCCTTTGCAAGTGTCTGTGACTCATGGTTACCGATAACACCCATCTTTGTGCTGATCTTGTTGAGTACTGTGAAAGACGTGTAGCAACAACATGTAACAGCAGCAGGGTGGAGGAGACTGCTATGTTTGAATGCATTTTTTGAATATGTGAAAGGGGTGTGTTCAAGGTAAAACAGGGTGTTACGTTGCTCTCTCTCTCTCTCTTTTACCATCACACACTCCCTCTTTCTTATCTATTCATTCCTCCTTTAATACCAGTCATCCCCTCTCCTCGCTCCCATCACTCCCACTCTCCCTCTCCTGCTTTCATATTCTCTCCACCCGCTATCTCTCTTTGCTCTCTGCTCATCTCTCTACTTCTTCTCTTTTCCTCCCTCTTTCCTTCCCCCACTCTCAGATTAATCTGGTGTTTTGGTGACGGTCCAACGACAACCGTTTCTATTGGCTGGCAGAGATTTGGTGTGTGTGAGTGTGTTCATTTACCCTCCAACACTCTCTCTCTCTCTCTCTCTCTCTCTCTCTCTCTCTCTCTCTCGCTTGTTCAATTTAAATGGGCTTTAGTGGCATTATTTCTTTATAACCACTACAAAATACACACACACACACACACACACACACACACACACACACACACACACACTATATCTTCTGTTCATGAATCCAGCAATATGTTTCAGAATGCTCTCTCTCTCTCTCTCTCTCTCTCTCTCTCTCTCTCTCTCTCGCTCTCTCCCTCCCTCCACGTGACTCAAGGATTAACTCTCTCAACCAAAATAAAGAGAGGGAGCAGCAGAAAGAGAGAGAGAGAGGTAAGGAAATAAGAGGGAGTAGGGCGAGAGAGGCAGGAAAACAGAGAGAAGAGAGAGTTACATGATGTTCCAGAGAGGGAAACCTCGGGGAGAACGGCAGGGGGAGAGAATAAGAGAGACAGATTTAGAGAGACATTATAAATAAACAAGGGGAGCAAATATTTTACATTTTGAAATCTTGAAACATTGTAATTCATATATCTCAAGAAGCATTTTCAGCCAATCAAATGAATTGATGCGCTGATAATTAACTGGAACGCTTTAGCTGTGACTTTGTTTAATTTTCATTAACAACATCATGCAGCATTTTAGTGGTCATATCAGCTGTGACAAATGCGAAATGCATATTTTAATTTGACAGTTTCTGCCTGTGCACTCTGCTGATATTTCCATAATGACTTGACAGAAATCCGCACATACTGAACAGTGTTTTTGCTGTTAATCCAACGTTACTCTCATAGCAGGAAACAAACTATAATTATGTTTAATCACAGGTAGAATGTTTAAAAACAGCCCTGAGGCTTATTTGCAGTTCGCTGCTGTCTATGTTTACTCGACTGTTCCTTTGCAGAACATCCTGATTATTATTATTATTATTACTACCTTGTGATGTAAAGTGAGCTGCAGTGACATAAAACCCTACAGGGTTTAGAGCTTCTGGAAACAGAAGCCTGTGTGATGTGTTATTTTGGATGCAGCAGCATCACAACATGCAACATCACGCTGCACAGTAAGATCCCTGCAGTCACTCTGCATTATATCACACACACACACTGAGGGAGAGGCGTGTCTCTGTGTGTATCCTTGTGTATTTATATTTCCTGTCTGTGAACACTGTCTGTTTTCATATGTATTTGTGTACAGTATAAATATATGTATACAGTGTGTTTTCATGCCACATGTGAGCTTTTTTTTAAAACTTGAAAAACCTGAGAGAATCAATATTTAGTAAATAATTTGACCACATAGTTAAATGTACTGACATGTTTAATCAATGTTAACAATTAATAATTAATTAATACTTTTAGAATTATCTCACACAGAATTTTATTTATTTATTATTTATTTTAATTATTTTATTATTTATTATTTATTATTTATTTTATTTATTATTTATTATTTTATTATTTATTATTTATTTTATTTTATTTATTTTATTTTATTTTATTTTATTTTATTTATTTTATTTATTTTATTTACCTTTATTTATTCAGGGGGAGGTTCACTGAGAGCAATATATTATAATACAACTCAAACCTCTTTCTAGTCAGTTTTCTTGCAGCCAGAGTGAGGCCAGTAATTTTCAGAGGTCAGTAAGATTTTGTTATCCGCTCTGGTTTATTCCAAAAAATTAGACATAGTAATGTTTAACTGAATTTTGTTATCTTTGTACGACCTTTGATCAGTTGTGTTAATATAAATTTGATTGTTTTTCAATTTCTTTCTGCGTTTTGTGTCAGGCCAGTCTAAGTGGAAGTGAATTTAGGTTGGAGTCAGTCAAAAGCTTCTCTAATTGTTCAGTAAATGTAATATATGAAGCACCAGGACACGCCAAGAAAAATCCATCTCACACATACTAACACACAAACATGTATATACCATACTTGTGAGGACATACTGTCATTCCCTCGGGGGCGTTCCCTAAACTTAACCATAACCGCCACATGCCTAATCCCTTAAACCTAACCTTTAATCTCACCCTTAAACCCTGGTCTTTCCCTAAAGCGCACACACCCACTCACACGAAGGGCGCTGAGGGCATCATCTCATCTCCAGACGTCTCTATCTCTCTAATCTGGCCCAGTTGGACTACAGCTGGTGGCTCTGTACGTGTGTGTGTGTGTGTGTGTGTGTAATATTTCTAGGGTAGTAGAGGTTGCATGACAACCCACCTGCTAAAACATTGACCATGCATATATTCATGCACATATATTTTATTTATAGCCCCAAAGTAGCCTACTTTTTTTTCTCAAAAAAGGACGTTTTTCAACAATTTTGTTTCAGCAAGAGTTGAATTATTATTTAAAGCATGTTCATTTGTCATTTTATTGCAGATTTCACAAACATCAAAGTCAATTAACATAATTTCAGTGCATAAAAAACATATTTAAACAATCATTCTTTAACCAATAAATACTTAATGTAGTGTAGAATTCATATTTCTGTCTTTTCTTTCTTCCATTAGTTAATTCATTTGTTCAGGCATTCGTTTAGTCATTATTTTAACAGACCAGGATATCATTCATTCATGTATTACGCAACCAGGTTAATGACTGATTTCATTCACTCCATAATCACAATAGAAATCCTCTAGAGTCATTTTTAGCGTATTTTTCACTTTACTGTATGTTACCTTCATCCATTCATCATATCTCCTCCCTGACCCCTGAATCTCATTCTTCTTCATTTTCCCACTCTATATTTCTTCGTCTTCCACTGTGATTTATGTTGCCTGTCTAATAGCGGCTCTTCTCTTTATATCCATGTGTGCTGAGGGCGGGACACAGCCCCGTTGCTCTGTTGTTTTAGGCAGTTAGTTATATTATACTGTAGGTGTGTCCTCAAATCTGCCGGGATCACTTCCAAGGAAATACCGTGGAATTGAAACAAGGGCGCTAATCTCATGTAATGATTGACTATGAAACTATTTAAATGATAGTTTCTTCCTTGGAAAAGCATTAAAAGCTCATCTGCATTGGTTGTTGGAAAACCACCTGCATATAGAGGTACAAATTTGGATGATTTGTTCATGCAGTGGGTAATCTCCGGGTCTGAAAAGTGAAGCCAATGATGAAGTGCCTTGGGCTTTCATTCTTCCTAACAGCCAGCAGGGGGCGACTCCTCTGGTTGCAAAAAGAAGTCTGATTGTATAGAAGTCTATGAGAAAATGAGCCTACTTCTCACTTGATTTATTACCTCAGTTAACATTATAAACATGAGTTTATGGTCTCAATCGCTAGTTTTAAGTCTTCTTCAATACAGCATGATGTTCATTTAGTAAATTATGGTCTCATTTAGAGTCAAATAGATCATAAAGCAGGGGATGCTTTAGGGCGTGGCTACCTTGTGATTGACAGGTCGCTACCTCGGCGTTGTCCGGTCTGGGAGTTGTCCGTCTTTTCATCTTACAACTTTAACCCTTTCACGGTGTGTTTTCAGTTCATGAAAGATAATTTTGGTCGCCTAATAATGTCTTATTCTGAGTTTGGTTGTACTTAGCTCCACCCTCTCGTGTCACTTCTTGTTGCAAAAAATCAAGATGCCGAACTCCAGGCTTCAAAACGGAAGTCCAGAAACCAATGGGTGACATCACGGTGACTACGTCCACTTCTTATATATACAGTCTCCAATATAAAATAATTAACTTAATTCTAAATCAAAGATTGAGTTCATTTTATTCTGTTGCTCATTTGACAGCAAAAACAATCGTTCCAATCTTATCTTATGGTCAGATGTACCTTTGGGTATATGGAGGTTCTTCACATATTTAATGTCTCTGTATTTAATAGATTTTAAAGAACATTATAGATCACAAAATGTGGCATCAGTCTTCCATAACCTCAATAGATTTTCTGCCAGGACGCTGTCAGGTTTTGCTGGTTAATACTTAACTTGCATTGAAACGTGACCACTTTATGCTGACCGGCTCCTCCTTAAACATGCAGATTACTTTGCAGCAGAAACATATGCAGTGATTGAAACAGGCAGCTGACAGTCAGCCAACTCCACCAGGTTGAAACAACAGTCCAGACATGCACGTTGTTAGGTGAAGCTGTGAACTGACAGCAACTGAGATGAAAGGACTGAGCTTGATATCTCCCAACGTCAAAACCGCTGTAGATCCCTGCACCCTAAAGCAGAGGATGCTTCCTACTCAGTTGCACTGAGAGAATATTTTTTCCTTAATACTTTTGCAACCCTAATAGTATTACATTTTAGTATTAAATATATTTCTAAATATTCACCTAGCTTTTATACTGGAGCCAAACTTCTGTCTTCTGTCAGACATTCATAAATATACCAAATTGAATGTTTATCAAGAGTTCTCTGGTTGAAATTAGCAGTTCAACAGTAGGTCAGAATAAATAAACCAACCGATGTACATCAGTACTGTATACTTCATACCCAATATTTTATATTTCATCCATTTTTTTATGCCTCTGCGCCAGTTACAGCCGTGGCCGGAGGCATTAGGTTTTCGGGTTGTGCGTCCGTCCGTCCGTCCGTACATCCATAAGTACTGTACATCCTTACCATTCTCATGAACGCAATATCTCTGGAATTTCTTCAAATTTGGCCCAATCGTCCACTTGGACTCAAGGATGAACTGATTAAATTTTGGTGATCAAAACCCATTTTGGGCCATAACTCAAGAACTTACAGTATGTGCTACTTATAACAATTTCACACAAATGTCTAACAGGATAAAATGATGAAGTGATGACATTTTGGACATTGTAATCCTAGTCACGTATATACAGTATATACTGTATATATGAACCCTGAAAAACCTTCATGTGGGATATGGGTTGCATGTGTAGGTGTGCTCAGAGGCTGAAGAGCAGAAGTTGCCTTGAACAGACATCGGCCCATTGTTGAAACATCAATGACAAGAATGCCACACATCCAACGCAGAGTACACACACGCTGCTTTGAGTCAGTCTCACAGCCGACTGCACACACACACATACTCACACACACACACACACACACACACACACACCTATACTACACACACACACATACACACACCTATACTACACACACGCACAAACACACAAGGAATTCAGATTAGTCACTGTTTACACATTCTCTCTCTCTCTCATACACTGAAAGACATAAAAACACTCAGCGATGAAAGCAATGTACTTTTGTAACACACACAACTGTTATACTACTCACACACATTATTCACAAGAACTCCTACACTCTTTGCTAATACAGTAACGCCCAGGTCACACCCACACACACACACCCTTCCAAATCAGAGGTAAGAGGTCAAACCAAAACCAACTGCACAGATCAACATGCTTAAAATGGTACAAATTATTACGATGGTTATACAAATAAATATCATTTAATGATTGAATTAGGTCATGAAAAGTCATTTCAAAGTGACCGTTTGAATCCAACTTCTCTTTTCTACGATGCCTAACGCTCCCCATGACATACAGGATAACCAACTTTTTCCCACCTGCCCCTGCAGCCTCTCTCTCCATCTATCATCTCTGTATCTCTCCACACTTCTCCAGCTTGTGTTTGCAACTCTGCCTTTTTGTGCCTGTTTATATGTGTATGTGTGTGTGTGTATGTGTGTGTGTGTGTGTGTGTGGTGGCATGCATACATGCGTTTACACTCCAATCAATATTCCTTGTAGGCTCAGGACCAGCAGGATGATTCGACTCACGTTCCTCCCGTCTGACAGCCGTGACAAAGCAAACAGCAGAATATGGATCAGAGCCGCATGCTGTCCACCTGCTGCAGGGCTAAAGAGCTAATATCTGAGAAGCTCTTCTTTACTCTTATTTTCCTATGACTGTCCAGCAACAAAGGTCCTATATATCATGCAAAGTGTGCCCTCAGTGGTGTCATGGATTGATTTCAGCAAAGGTCTTAGAGGTTTTCCTCATGCATAAAACACAAAACCAAAGGGACTGAAAGACTAGCTTGCTCCCCATTTATATATTTATTTGGCACAGGAACTATTAATCCTGTGATTTGCGGCTTTATTCTAACAGGTTTTTTTTCACTTGATTAAAGAGTGGAATAATCATAGGGGGAGAAAATATCCATTATCACCGAGAGAAAACACAGTCATCACAAAGTCTGCAAGCTTAATAAGGAATTTGAGAGTGCACAGCGTATTTCAACTGTCTACCTCGCGATCGTCATGTCGAAAGATAAATTAGTTGCCGCCGTGATGACTTTCCAGTGTGCAGTGTTTTGGCATCTGTTAAGCCTTTAAACACAGTAATCAGTTACTCCAACTGGTCTTCCTAGATCGTATTTCATTATCTCACCAGCAGCGGCACCGAAATTAGTTTTGAAATGGGGGGAACATCCAGTTTTGGATGATGTAATACAGTGTTTCTCACCCTCTAGGGCAGGGGTCAGCAACCTTTACTATCAAAAGAGCCATTTTAGGCAAAAAAAAAAAATAAAAAATCTGTCTGGAGCCGCAAAACATTTGAGCATTGTGATGAAGGTAACACAGTTTATAGTCTAAGTACATAGTTTATAAGTTTAATGCAGTGAGGGCCAAAGGTCAAATATACTACGGAGTATTAGGGCCACACTGAGAGAAAAAAAATCGGAGTTTTCCAGAATAAAGTCATAATATTACGAGAAAAAAGTCGTAATGTTACAAGAATAAAGTCATAACTTTACAAGAATAAAAGTCGTAATATAACAAGAATAAAATCATAACTTTGTGAGAAAAAAAGTCGTAATATTACAAGAATAAATTCATAACTTTACGAGAAAAAAAGTTGTAATATAACGAGAATAAAGTCATAACTTTACGAGAAAAAAAGTCGTAATATAACGAGAATAAAGTCATAACTTTATGAGAAAAAAAGTCATAATATTTTGAGAATAAAGTCATAACTTTACGAGAAAAAAAGTCGTAATATAACGAGAATAAAGTCATAACTTTATGAGAAAAAAAGTCGGAATATAACAAGAATGAAGTCATAACTTTACGAGAAAAAAAGAAAATAACACGTAAAATTACTACTTTAGAATATTATACTTTATTCTTTATTCTCATAATACTACGACTTTTTTTCCCATAAACCTATCACTTTATTCTCATAATATTATGACTTTATTCTCGAAATCTCAGATTTATTTTTTTTTTCCTCAGTGTGGCCCTAATACTCCGTTGTACCATAGACACACAACAATGATAAATAAAAATGAAAATGTAAACAAAAAACAGTTATTCATTTCCAAAAGACTTTTAAAAAACCACGGGGAGCCACTAGAGAGGGGCAAAAGAGCCGCATGTGGCTCCGGAGCCGCATGTTGCAGACCCCTGCTCTAGGGGGATCTGGGGGGATGCTTCCCAGAATATTTTTTTTTCCATTTTAAAGTTAAATGCATCAATCTGGTGAGGCTAGATCTGTGAAGAACTTTGTGCTCTAGTAAACGATTTCATCATAAACAGATTAGTTGTACAGTATATGAATGGTGTTGACACGGCAAAAAGTTCCACCCACAGGGAGAGAGGGCAACGAGCACTGCACGGAATGAATCTACCACTTCCCTCTTTGATAATCAACATCTGCCGCAGTAAAACACAGGTTGATGTATTATGAACACAGCTGGAAACACATTATTGACCACTGCTCCACTGCTCGGCCATAACTCCCATTTTATATTAATGGGGTGTGTTTATCAGTCCACTGCTGCACCTCTCTGTCTCTGTCGGAGGTTGAATCCATTTTTTCCGCCTTTCTGAATGTTTGCTTTTGGCTCATTTGCTCCATTTCTATCTCCTTCGTGGGGTCCCATCATCCCACCTTTCACTCTTTTTTTTTTAAACCAGTTCTCACTTTGAATTTTTTTTACGATCCTCCTGATGTCATGAGGTTAAGAATGAACACTAAGCCCTGGGACATTAGGTCACCGTGCTACAGTTCAGTGGGACATTTGTTCATTTTATTAATAGACTTCTGGCTCTAACCGAGGCCCCCCTTGACCCTGCGGTACTCCAGACCTTATACAGAAACACCTCATTCTGCAAAGTGCAGCGCAGGTTATTTTGCCATGCAGAACACGGTTTATGTCTATAACAGTCAATGCCAGTACAGGATATTCATATATTGAGCAAAGAAAAGTAGGATAATTGATGTCTAATGGTGCATAATTAGTTTGTTTTTATCCTTGGAGGACTGGATATGCAAACTGCGCCCCTGGTGAGGAGTGCCTATGGTTTGCATATTCCACATTTTATCCTAAGTGTGTCATGCAGTGTGGGACCAGGTGGGACTCGCCCTGCCTTGGTCTTGGTCTTGACTTGTTCTCAACCCCTCAACATCTTGGTTTTGTCTTTGTCTCTATACACTCTGGTCTTGGTCATGACATGGTCTTGGTTTAGATGGTCTTGACTACAACAATGGTCCAAAATCAGTGGTTTAATAAAACACCAGAGTTCCTTGTGTGGTTTTAAAATAAAGCCAGCTGGAGATATGTCCCTGTTATTCTATTTTCTGGCACCATGGGGGTTGTTACCTTTCATGTAGTAACATTGTTCCCATGCTGCCAAAACCATTTGTGTATCATAGAGATGGCCTCTTTTTTTCATTGAGCAACAAGAAATGCACCGTCTCCTCTTTCTTTCTTCCTTTATGCTATGCTGCTGTGTGCTTGTATTTCTGCGAGTAGTCTGGCAGCGAGGAGCGTTTGATTCGTTCGCAGGGCCACAGTGGAGAGGCTCAACGAACTGAACTGCCAAGCAGATTGAAGAGCTGAACCTGGACGAGTGTAGGAGAGAGGGAGGGGAAGGAGGGAGAAACGGAGAAGGAGATGGATAGAAATGAAGAGCAAAGACAGGGAGAGACTGTACAACCTGCTTATGATCACGATCATGTTGATGAGGCAAATTTGAAATCTGCATTTGAGACAGAGAGAGAGATTCAAGGATGCGTTTACTGTAAAACAATGCCAGCGCTTTCATTAATGTATTTCTTTGATTAACATTTCTTCTTTCTTACTTTGTTGCTTATAATGCAAATGAAGTTCATTACAATAGAAACAAAAGAAAAGAAATAAAGAAAGTGAAGAGTGGTAATAAAGAGAGAGAAAGAAAAGAAAAAAAGGCAGAAAGATGGATGGATGGATGGAAAGCCGTGGAGAGAAAAGGGGTTGAGACGATAACGGAGGGAAAGGAGGGAGACCGAGTGGGAATACAAGATAGAGGAGGAGGAGGAAAGAGAGAGTGGATGACAGAGAGAGGAGAGAGATATGGATGAAAAGGGGGAAAAAGAGAGTAGCGGAGAGCTAGAGATATTAGTGATGGGAGAGAGAGGCGGAAAGATGAAGAAAGAAAGAGCAAAGAAAGAGAGCAGAACAGAGAGCGTGGAAAGAGAGAGGGTGAGAGAAAGAGGAGCATCAGCACAGTAAGAGATCAGAGTGAGCGAGCATGGGAAGACAGGGAGAGAGAGAGAGAGTGAGAGAGTATTGAGTCATGTGACAGAGCAGCATGTGTTTGCCATTGTAAACTCTCTCTCTCTCTCTCTCTTTCTCTCTCACTCTCTCTTTCTTGTTCCACTCAGATACAGGAGGTACTCTCAGCCAATCAGGACGCAGTGTCTCTCTCTCTTCCTTCTCTGTGTGACTGTGTCGGTCCTTCTGTGTCTGTCTGACCCACAAACACACACACTCTCTCTCTCTCTCTCTCATCCATCTTTATTTCCTTGAACGTCAGAATCAACTTTACTGGCCAAGTATGTTTAACCCTTTAACATCCAGGATAATCCAAATCCAAATATAATTTTATTCAAATCCGTTTGACAGCCTCCAGGTTGATCTCATACACTGCACTGTAATTTGTGTATATCCCACAAAATCAATTCATGTGTAATTCACGTAATTGTGAACAAGGAAATATAAACAGAGACGAACGCTGCATAGGGAGGAGTTCGGGGTGGATGGATGGGTCAAAAAATACCAGACTTCGTCACCGACATACTTAAATAAACACCACTTCTTGAGTTATTTTAAGCCAAACCATGATCTTTTCCTAAACCTAACAAAGTAGTTTTATAGCCTAAACCTAATGAAGTAGTTTCCTGTGAAGACAGAAGTTTATTTTGAAAAGACTGTATGCATGTAACAAATGGAAATTGACTTGTGTTGCTGGACATTCGTAGGAAAACGAACAAATAAGGAGGAATGACCTTTTCATAAGATATCATATGAACCGTTGTATGAGAATACGTTGCAGTATCACATAATAGTTTGTGTATAAACAGTTGTTTGTGTTTTTATAGGTAGGCTACACTATTCCTACAATTAAGAACATTTTTTGCATAATTTTATACCCATTTCCCCAAATGTAGCCTGACATAGTTGTATCTCCACTTCAATTTGAAGTACTTTTGAACAAATTTTGGCAGCAAAGCATGAATGTGTAAGGACTGTACCATGAGCAGGACAGTAGGATTTAAGGGGTTAAAGGTCCTGCAAAGTAGAGCTGAGATGATTTGTCAACTAATTGTCACTTTCTTGCCACTATCGCTCTAGTGTTTGCTCATGTTGGGTCTCTGTAAATTAAAGAGAACGGTCTAGACCTGCTCTATATGAAAATGTCATGAGATAACCTCTGTTAAGATTTGGAGCTGTGAATAAAACTTGACTCGACTTGACTAATCAATTCAACAGAAATAAACAGAAAAGTAATTTGAAAAATGTATTTGCTTGTCTTTTGGACTCTTAGTTGGACTATGTTTCACTATTTTCTGACATTGTACAGACCAAGTGATTAATCAAATCAAACAAGAAAATAATCTGCAGCTTAATCCATAATGAAAATAATTGTTACTTGTAGCCCCACTTCAAACCCACACAAATGTTTCTTGGATAATTTTCCTAATTGGACCCTGCTAAGGTTGAAAGTGGGCAGAGCTGTACTGAACATGACGTGTCAGAATGAACAGGTGCAAGAGCAGACTCAGAAAGATGACAATCAAGCACAGTTTGTACGTGTCCACACAGTCCTACGGAGAAATCTTATCAGACTAAAGAATTTAAATCATTTATGTGGGTTTGCCGTAATGTGCAGAAGCTTTACTGTAAACATAAAAGGAATTAAACTCAAGTTGTCAGCTTTGAATAAACACAGTGCCCAGAACAAATGTACAGGAAGATATATATAAATATACAGCTGAACAAAACTTTATGCATAGACAAGTAGGTATAAGAATAGATACATGTATAAACAATAAATGGGCATCCATGAAATTCTTTTTCCATGCAAAAAAAATAAAAAAAAATGTAGATAAGATGTTGTGCTATACAAAATAGTGTGTAGGAGTGTGTATGAATAATGTAATAAGTTCGTTTTTACTCAGCTTTATATACATATTGTAGGTGGTTTATTTATATGAAGTATATAGATGGATAGAGTACATTATGGCTGTTACTTATTTAAAAGGGTCAGTGCAAATTGTGCAGTTAGGAACACCCCAAGCTGATACAGATTGAACTCTTCGTGAGTGTGATGTAAACATTGCTCTTTAATCACTCACTTCCTGCCATTTGTATCTCTATTCTCAGTATTACTAACTCTTTAAATCTGGATAGGTATTTCCATGTTTCCATCTGTCTCACTTCCTGGCATGTGTTCAGTCGAGGATGAAAAGCTCACACACACTCAAGCTCACTAGGATGACTATAGGTTAAACACAATGCATGCTAAGCCTCTGTTTCAGCATGTGGCAGATGGAGAGAGAGAGAGAGAGAGAGAGAGAGAGAGAGAGAGAGATGTAGCTGGATGAATGCAGGTGTTTTTCATGGATGATCCGAGAAGCCTTATAGTGGTGTCTGAGCACGCAAACATGTGTGTGTGTGAATGAAAACATGCAATTTTGTGTTCATGTTTACATCTGCATTTAGTGTGTTTGCTCATCTGAATCTGTGTACGTGTTTCATCCATACGTGCATCTGTGAACACATATGTCTACACATATTGTTTCTATGTGTGCGTGCGTACATGTGTGTGTTTACATCTATATTGTTTGGACGTCGTTGGCGAATCTGGGTTAATCGATACACACACATACGATTGATTTACTACACGATGTTATGTGAGCGAACATGACGTCACAAATGTAGGGCAGGAGGAGGAAAGCTGTGAATGGAGTGTGGTAGTGTGTGTGTGTGCGTGTGTGTGTGTGTGTGTGTGTGCTGACAGATGTGACTGTGCAGTCTAATCATTATGTTGAATGTAAACATTCCTCTGCCAGGCAAACAGTGAAATGCTGTAAGCCTACACAGAGATAATGAGTCCTGCAGAATTAAGAGTGTTTTGTGTTTTATTTCTTCTCTTATATCCCACCGGTTTCTATCCAGCTCTCATGCAAATTCTAAGGCAAAGATGAAACCCTAGTCACACTTGTAGTATTAAGAACAGATTAATTATTCTATTTGTATTCTCTATTTAAAGAAATGTCCTACTTCACTCACAAAATGATCATTTATAAATCAATTACTCACTGCGTGTTACCAGGAATTCTTGAAGGTGAATGGAGAATCAAAAAACGGAGAAAAGTTTTAATAAATTGCAGTAAATGGGGGCCATTTTTAACAACAGCAAAACAATATCAAAACATCTGTTTACTAACTGTCACACAACTTGTGCAGTATATTCCAAGTCTCATTTATCCAGTCGAATGATCACTACTTGCATCTTCACTAAAACCTGACTATTTAGAAAATGTTGTCTTCTAAACACTACGCAAGTGCAAGATTGTATATGCAAAAGTGTTTTAAATTGGGGCTGTCAATCAATCAATCGCATGATTGTCCATGATTATACATGATTAATCGCAAATTGATCACACATGTTTTATCTGTACCTTAAAGGGAGATTTGTCAAGTATTTAATACTCTTATTAACATAGGAGTGGGCAAATATGCTGCTTTATCTCAATGTATGTATATATCTATTATTGGTAATAATTTAACAATGCAAAATGATGACAAATATTGTCCAGAAACCCAAAACAAATTAGTGTTAACGCGTTATTATCATGCTAACTTTGACAGCCCTTGTTTTAAATAGTATGGTTTTAATGCACAGGAGACAATATATAGGACAGGTGGATTTTTTCTTGAAATATTCTGACTTTATTCTGATTAAATTAAATTATGACTTTATACTCGTAATATTACAACTTTTTTTCTTAAAATATTATGACTATTTATTAGCGAAATCTCATATAAATACAGTGTATGCATCAGTATGATACCAGCTAATGGCTGTACAACCTTGATGGGCATCCTATATGATGCACCTTGTTTGTATTTGATGTGTAGAGATGATCACACCTCTGGATTATAGAAGGAGGAACACTTGCAGAAGAATAAGTCATGTTCTATTGATTGAGAAAACTCATTAACATGCTTATGCTGATCTAATTATTGCTTTTAAGAAATAAAATCGCCAGAGGAGATCTGAAATATGAGTCAACAGAGAAGATGCCATGCTGAAGTCAGTGTAGACAGCCCTTTGATTTACAGCACCGGGCTCAGTATTAATCCATCTGCATAAAAAGGGGCTTCTGGTCTCCGAGTGGAGTCATGGGTGAGAATCTCGCTGCTGATACATTTATCTATTTTCTCATTTATTTATTCCTCCATAATTCACAGCCATGAATCTCATTGGCTTCTCCTGAAATGAACAGATAGATATAAATCTACAGAGAATGCACAGATACAGGGGAGCATATGGACACGCAGCAGAGTAATCAATAATCCTACCTGAAGTTAGAGCTCCCATTGTATCCATCTAATAAATTAGCCAATGTACACCAAGGTCACTGTGAGAAAACACAATAACTCACATCATGAAAAAGCTCAAATGAAACAGTGACAGGCGTCACATTTGCAAATATACACATTTTTAAAAAATGAAATCTGCCATTTTATCTTCCTACTGTCCCATATACATGACCATACATCTGTGTCTATGACTAGTTTGCAGTGGTGGTCTGAGTATTAGCTCAAATGTTGAAGGACAATATACACAAAGGTGGATGTAATTTAATAAAGGAGCTGTTCTTGAAGAGTGTCAGGAAGTTGTCTAAGGTGCCAGGCTTCAGGGTATAGCCCCTCCTCAGACTGAGGAATCTGGTCTCCACGGTTGATATGGGTTCAAATCTCAACAGCTGCTTCTCTTGACCTAGCAACAAAGTTAACTGCCATCGCCACTTTTAGGATTGCTTCAGGTCGGCTTTAAATGGACTTGGGAGTCCACTTGATGCTAAACTAATTTACTTGGGAGCTTGGGAACAAAAGTTAGGCATTCAAAATCAGAGCACGCACACTTTTGTATTAGCTTCCTTTAGTTTCAAGTTACAAGTATGGCCTTATTTTCTTAAATTTGGACACTGACAAATGGCAATGACAAATGACATAATCTGCAATTGGTCCTTCATGTGCTCAACCCAAATCTACACAATCCCAGATTTAAGACCTAATAAACTTGGTAATTTGCACATAGATCCTAATAAAAGCTATTTATACATTTAGTTGTATTTTGCACATCTGTTTTATTTATGCATCGTTTGCTGTTTATCAACCAAGATGTACCTTGCACATCTGCGACTCGGCTGAATCTGTCAGTGTTGCTACACTGGGAGAATTATTTGTCTCTAAATGATGTTTGTGATGGGTTTTGGTACAGTCTATCATCTGGCTTCTACCTTGTTGTGCAAATCCAAACCAGCAAAAGACGTTACATAGCTCTTAAAGCCGACAGACAGCTGATCCAGCTGTGCCGTAGCGTTGCTGCAGATGGTGAAGGAAAGATTGTCTCATTACTCTAAAAATACGTCTTTGATTCCTCTCTAATCGTATCTTGTGCTTGCATCTCTCCTTGCGTCTTATCCCCTCTACCGAAGATGCAACGATGCAAGTTAAGGAAATGCAAACCCTTGACATATTGAATGCTCAATGTACAATGTTGGGAGACTATACCTATCAGGACTACAGGTTAATCCTTCCTGAACGATGAGACTTCTGGTCTCCTAATGGAGGTGTGGCTTCAAATCCCACTCCTGACATCCTAGAGTTATGATTCCTTCTTGAGTGACAAGAAGAGGCACAAATTTGAAGTTGCCTTTCATAATGATTGAGTAATCTACCAACAATACGACTCTTAATTAAACATCAAACCAGACACACCCTTCAGAATTCCATTGATGAATAGGTGATGTCAAGTCTTTTTAAAGTTACTGTGAGGAACTTTTAACTGGTTGTGAAACAGTCTCAGTTTAATGCTGATGTCTCTGTATGACCTACATAAGTAAACAAGACCATCAGTGAGACGATTGACTATTTCTATGGAGTTATTCTAATGCTTGTCGTCGGTGCCACCCAGACCCAGATCCGGCTTCGCTGCCGCTTTCAACCTGCAGTCGGAGCTCCAGCGGAAGGTGGAGAGCTTCACGCCCGGCAGCAGCAGCTCCTTGGTCCCCACTAGGAGCCAACACCGACACCACGCTGCTGGAGACCCAGGCCGTATTGCTTGGCCAACTGGTGGGAAGGAAGGTACGGGAGAACCAGAACCAGGACTGAGCGGGGCAAACTGTCAGACCCTGCTGCAGTAAAATGAGAGGTTTTCTAAAGGGAAGCTGGTGCTTTGAAACACTACCACTTTTGTCCACAGGAACCGCCAAAAACAACACAAGATGAAAGTTCCTCGTAGTAACTTTAAAGTCGAGCAGAAGTCTTCTAGCTTGATATATTAATGGGGCTTATTCACATCATCAATCATAGTAGTAAAATGTTTCGAATGAAAGCCTTCTCCAAATAAACACAATCATATTTTTGCATGTGTTTTTATTCTGGCTGCATAACATCTAGTAGTTAGTATGCAGCCTGATCTCTCTACACAGTTTAGATTTTGAAGAGGAAGAACACACTCCTGTGTCCTAGTTTTCACAGAAAACACTTTTGGTTCATCTCAATGGAAATCAAGCAGCAAGGTGATGGGACTCATGTAGTTTTCAGGGTGGCTCTTACAGCACACATGAGGAGAGCTGTTCTGCAGTCAGTTTCTATCTCCCTGGTCGCTGAAAATGAGACAGTCAGGGAGGCGTGCCTGGTGATCCAAGATCTGCAATCCTGCTCATGGAGGCTTGAAAAATGCTGGCCTAAAGATAGAGAGTATGCCAGAGTAAATATAGAGACAGTGGGATGTTTCATCGTTGCCGGTGCGTGACGTATGAACTCCCATTTCTGGTCATTTTTAATGTTCTGAGTTTGAATTGAAGGACACTCAAGTGAATAAGATTTGCGACACCAGCACACCCACAGCCCTCTGAGGCTCCAAACTCTGTGGTTGCAGGGTATTTTTCTTCATCGTGAAAATGACTGATGTTTGCAATGTTTTATAGGTCACTGGTTATGTGCTGGACTAAATATAGTCCTGGAAAAAAAAACATTTTGCAGGATTTTGCTTCCATATTGATGCAGGAAAATGACTTTGATTCATGGGTCCAAATAATGTCCACAGAACCAACATTTGGTAAAACTTTTATTTCAATTATGGCCATGATTTAGCATCTAACTATAAAAGCAAGGGATCTCTGCCTGTATGTATGTGTATGTTGGTATGTCCTTCACATATCTCGACATCTGATCTACTTCACACTTGGCGGGTGTATTGCTAGGGACTCAAGGGCATGCAGTGTCAAAGTTGGTGCAATTTGGCCAGAAGGTGGCGCTATAATAACAAACTTCACGTTTTGGCCTGTAACTTCGTAAAGTCTGAGAAACAAAACGCTTTTGTTCCTGGATTCTGCGAGTCTAGACCAATCTATCCATATACTGCCATATAACGCCACTCTCATTTGCAGTTTTCACATTGCAATATTCAGGCCATTTTTAATCCAAATCTGTCTCCAAATATATATGTATTTTTTTGCTATTACTCCTATAAATTTTTTAGCAATCGTCACCAAATTTCATACAGACCATCTCTGGGCCAGGCCATTTTTGATGTTCCATTCAGTTTTGCTATAGCTGGCTCTCAAAGTTTGCTCAAATGCTGTAGGTGGGGCTTATATTATAAAAAAAAAATCTATCATATCTCCTGAACGTTTTGTGCTATTGGAACCACATTTGGTGGACACTTGTAGATATGATGTCTGAGTGGCCATGGCAAATTTGGTGCCATTTAGCCAATAGGTGGCATTGTAGCAGCATCATCTAACTATAAAGTAAGGAATCTCTGTCTGTCTGAATGCGTGTATGTGTGTCCTTCACATATCTTGAGAACCGTTCATCTGATCTACCTCACATTTGCCGGGTGTATTGCTGGGAACCCAAGGACGTGCAGTGTCGAAATTGGTGCAATTTGGATATACAACATGTTCAATATTAATAAGCATTGATTAAACAAGCGACCAGCATTCTGTGCAGCAGCAGGGGCGGGGCTTCAGGGCTCTGTAGACTGAGTCAAGCCTTTACAGGCCACAGCTCATTGATTGCAGTTCACTTTTGCTGCTGGATGCTGGATATACTATTGTTACAACCAAAACTATTCTTCACTTCCCTCAACGTCAACGAGCAATGAGCAGTTCTTGTGAACGCTGCAAGCAGCAGTAGTTAATAGTGATTTTAAAGACAGAGTCACATCAGGATCATTTCTATCCTGTGTTCTCTTTTAGGTTTTAAATGCTGACTTTTGACTTTTGGAAACAATACTTCACTCCTGAGCTCTTTCCCCATGCAGCTGTATTATTGGGAATGATAAGTGTCAGAGGACTAGCATGCTGAATTGATGAAACGGTGGAACAAAAGGTGATTAGAAAGAGGAGTTTGCTGTAGAAGTTGTTGCATTTGCAGATAGCGTGACGGAACTGGGCTCCTTTCTCTTCTCGCCTTATCAGGAATTAGAACGTCCTCAGGGAGGCAGCATATAAATGAGGACATTTGAAAACGCTGCACGTTTACACCTCAGTGTGTCACCTGTGTGTGTGTGGCATAAAGAAAAGATATAATAAAGAAAATGAGAATGATGGTAATGATGATAGGGAGACGGAGGGTGGATGGGGGTAAAGAAAAGAAGAAGAAAAGGAGGTTCTGATGGAAAGCTTTATAGTAGGAGGGAGGAGGGGTGGAGGTGGTAAAGAAGAGATGGTAATGAAGGATGCATGAGGAAAAGAAGGAGGATATAAAGGAGGAGAGGGAAAAGTTCATAAGAAAGAGAAAATAACAAAAACAGAAAGAGGCGGAGAAGGTGAAAAAGGTGTAGGGGAAGGGGACAAGAGGAGGAGGAGGAGCAGAAAAGATGAATGAAGATGAGGTTATAATGAGGCGGATGATATTGAGGAGTAAAGGAGAAGGATTGAAGTTAAGACAGGGATAACGAGGAAGTAAGGAAGAGACTGAAGCGGGAGAAAAAGGGGAGTGGGAGAAGATGGAAGAGAAAGGTGGAAGAGGAGGAGGAAGAGATGAAGGAGGTGATGAGGCAAAGGACAGGATGACAGGAGGAGAGTAGCTGTGACAGTTTCTCCTCATCAGTCTTTATGCAGCCACTACCTCCAAAACACACACATACAAAAGTTTACACTGTCCTTGCAAGGTCCCTCATTGATATGATATGTTCTCGAGTCACTAGTCTACTCCAACCAAATAACCTTAACCTTAACTAATTCCAACCATGACCCTAAATCCAAATCTTAATCTTGAAAATAGCTTTTTGAAAAAATTATAAAATCGAAAATTTCTTCACTTTCAAGGCTAGTTATAATAACCTCAAATTGGTCCTCACAAAGATATAAGTTTAAGAACACACAGACACTTCAGACAGAGATGGAAGAGAAATAAATCTCTCTCATTATGTCCGTATTGATTTAGACACGCCTATATCCAGCCACACACACACACCATTTCTTAAAGTTCCCTCCCTTCACACATAAATCTGTTTTCTGCATTAACAGCAGCGATGGTTGGTTTACTCTGTTCACACTCTAAACTGAACTGTGAAACTTTGATTGTTCACTTCATCCACATAACATGACAGATGGTGTCAGGACAGATGTTGCTTTTAAATGGATATTCAAGGCTTCCTTTGAAATGTAGATACACAAAGTGAAATCTGTGCTGTGTTCAAGAAAATAAGATGCTATAAGATACTGTTAATTTCAGGATCAGGTGATACATATGTAAAGACATCAACATTGATTGTTGCTAATGTAAAACAAAATACAGCTTGACACTTATAAAGGAAGTTGTACCCTGATTCAAGGCATGGTTGAAACTGCTACAAACTGCTGCTGCTGCTGTAATTTGTTATTTGCTGCAATGGTTATCTTTGTTAATGTTTGTTATGTTGGGCTCGGCGTGTGATACCGAAGCACAGGGCTGTCAAGTAACTACATATTAAACCCATCCGCGAGCTACTGCTCCGGCCATTTATGATGACGTTGTATAATGAGCGACAAGGCCGAGAGGGGTGGCAGTTGGCAGCCCTGTCTCCTAAAAACTACATTCTCATACAACTAAACGACATTGTGAATTACGTTTGTTTTTGACGCATCATAAATAGGTTTGTAATTATAGTCTGCAGAAGTCCACGTAGGGAGGAGGTCAGGGTGGTGGATGGGTCAAACAAACACAGGACTTTTTGCCCAGGAGGCCGCTGCTCGTGTGCTGTGTGTTCACTTATTTTAGTTTATGCTTGTAACTTAAATATTGTAACAAACATAGTCATTTTAAGCCAAACCATGTTTTTTTTACTAAACCTAACCAAGTAGTTTTGTTGTGTTTTTCTTTTGTTTTCTTTCAATTTACACCGTTAACCACGTGTTTAAAACTGTTTAAAACTGAAACCATAACCTGGGAGAAAATGCCTTTCCCTCAAAATGTAATTGAGAATGCAGTTTAGTTGTATGGGAACGTAATTAAGAAGACAAGGTTGCGGTCAGGGTGGTGGATGGGTCAAACAAACACAGGACTTTCACCCAGGAGACCGCTGTTCATGTCCCATGTGAAACCAGGACAATGTTGATTTATTTTGAGTAGCGTAAGTAGGCTACATTAAGTAACGTTCTTAATTTACATCACATAATGTAGTGTAGGCTAGGTAATTTACTGAAGTTAGGTAATTTGAACCCAAACCACGATCTTTTACTAAACCTAACCAAGTGACGCCAAGGGGTCTTGACCAAGCATCCGTATGTGACGAGTTGGGAATGATACAACCAAATCTCACAGAAAGGTGTGTAAATCACACAACATTAAAAGGGCATTTCCCCATGTCATGAGCCCATTTTAGGATGTTCGCGTGTCATTTGTACGCCGCTTTTCACGTGTCATTTGTACACCACGCAGCAAAACTGCGGTAATGTCCGCAGTTATGTTTAGGCTCACTTAGCTTTAGGAAAAACGACATGGTTGAGCTTAAAATAAGTACATAAACTAAGTAAAATACAAATGTCACATAACTACAGAAAAAAACATGTCACTAACGCCAGACCTTATTGCACGCTAAATGCTTTGTGAATTATCGTGCCATTCATACGCCTTTTCATGTGACTGGGCTGAATGAGAACGGGTTGGTTTGTGGGCATCTCTTCGTCTGAATGTGGGTGGGGTGGGTTTGCAAAGAGTGTGAAAAATTGCTAAATAAAGGGATAATATAATAGGACAGTTCAGATTTTCTGATATAAAGCCCTTTCACACAATCTTACAGCATTAGTAACTGTGACATTTTGGTCCAAAATCAATTCATTTCAGCAGAATCATGGAGGTGAGGCAAATCTGTGAGGTGCCTTCATGTAGATAAATTAGCACACAGAGCTCGCCAAACAAAAACAATTCAAACAGAAAACAAAACAAGAAAACAGTGTGAACTAAGCTCAGCTCGCGTCAGTCTCTACAGAACAGTGTGTTTATTGAGCGGCTGCTTTGACACAGCCGGGGTTGAACGTGCTCCCTCCCTCGCTGCTGATCAATGAACACATGACCCGTCTATGAAATAGGTCACGCCACTGATTGATAACTACAAAGCAAGACATGACCTCCTATAGTATACATCAATAGAGGATGCTGTCTGTCTGCGCTGCTGCTGCTGCTGCATATAACACTGTGTAATGTCTCCTGACAGCTTTATGAGATGTTAATATATGAGGCTGATATTAGCCTTTTATTAAAATTTGATTGATCACATTTTTTTATTGTAGAACTGATCAATAAGACACTGCTTGTTTATGGGAGGGCCCTCAACTGGAAGTGATACTGATACAACAGATTTAATGCATGTAAACATGGAGACAATTTATTATACAGGACTTTGGTGGACAGTTTTAGTGTCCCATGATGATCTAGATAGATGCTGTCTGCATCAGTGGTTGTTCTTTTCTTGATGCAGAGAGCTTCCTCCCTGCTGTCGATGCTAACGGATCACTGGAGTTACGTGCCGTAGTTGTAGTAATGGGAATATAATGTGGTTTTCGGTGTAAATTGAATTGCATAATTATCGCTGGTGTTTAGTTTGAGGGAACAGCATCCGACGGGACCAGAGAGACAAATGTGGAATGAGAGAGAGGGAGAGAACGAAAATATGAATGAAACATTTAATAAGATGAGGTATAAGACTGTATTAACAGACACAGACAGTGGGAGAGATTGGTTGAGCTCAGGAAATGAATGATGACCCTTCAGTACCAACACATTTTCTTCTCAACTCATCACATAAGGACGCTTTGTCAGACCACTCGGCGTCACTTTTTCGGTTCTTAATATTATAAATTAAACAAAAACACTTGCTTATGTTCAGGCAACAAAACCACTTAGTTAAGTTTAGGAAAAAACAACGTAGTTGGACTTAAAATTACTACGTTTGTAAAGTGAAAATGTGACTTGACGTTGTGAACACCGGACAACAACAAACAGCTGATTGTAACATGAAAGTGAAAAGTAACACACGGGACACTAACAGAGGTCTCACGGATGAAAGTCTTGTGTTTGTCGGTTCATCTAGTGTTTTTGTAGGTAGAGGAAAACGGATTCAAAAATAACTTTTGCAAAAATAAATCTCATAATTTAGCCCTAGCACCAGTAAATATGATTCATCTTTGTGTTTCATTGCTGCTTCCCAACTTTGATGGTGAGTCTAGGACTGTGGATTTGTTCCCCTCGTCGCCTACAATGAAAATGTTAAAGAGGGGAATCATACTACTGTTGCTTTATGTTGTGTATTTAGTCTTTCTGTTCCTTGTAGGCATAGATGCATTCAGAGCCTGTAGCCTCGCCCATGATCAAAAAGCATCTGTTTAATTGGTTGATTTGCCTTCTTGTAAATGGAGTTAAACCCAAACTCTTCCTCTCCCCTTCAGCTAATGTGTTGGCACAGCATTTGGCCCCTACGGCATGTCACACAGTGTTTGTGCGTGACTGTTATACCCTTGAAGAATGTAGAGCTACAGGCCGCGTGAACGTGAAAAACTGAATATATGTTTACTGTCAAGTCAGCACATGTAGGTTCGACCCCGGGCTTTGTGTGCATGTGTGGGTGTATTTACTCTCCATATATACAGTAGATTACTCTTCATGTATGCATGTGTTGGAGCCTTGAGCAAAGTGAACTCATCCTTGACCTGGGATTTACCTCTTGTTAACCAATCAGAGGAGAGAATAAGAGTTCAAGCTCTTATTTTGCTTTAATACTTTAACAGCAGCATGCTTTACTGATGACACATGCAGCTGAAAAGAGGATTTTAAGAGAGAGAAACTACATTCAGTCTGCATCTGAAGTTGAGTGAGTTATGAACTGGACGTAAACAGAGAGAGAGAGAGGAGTGGCTGGTGAGGTGGGACTGAAGGCCAGAGCTGTGTTGTGTGCTGCACAACGCTGTTATTTATGTTTTCTGTAGTTGAGAATATGAGAAACCTATTTTAGTACTTTGTCATTCTGACCACTTGCTAGCTATCAGCCTCTTGAAGGGGGTTCCTCTTCTGTGATCATTTCATAGTTACTTTCAGTTTTTCCTCACCAATACCAAGGAATCCCATCATTAATCTTAATGCCTGAACTCAACACAACCTGGTCCCTTTAAATGGAAATAATTAAAAATGTGGACTGTGTAAAAAACTTTAAAAATAAAAAGTAAAAAATACATTCAAAACGGAACAAATTAAAATGTATCAAATTAAAAAATAAGAAAAACTATGATAAGAAATGTAAAAAATAGATGAAATAATAATATGACTCTTACCATCATGGAAGCTATTTAGAGATAGCTGCAATATTTTTTTGATAAATGTATTCAAAGACTCATTGAGGTCAAATAAGTTGAACCTACAACCTTTACAGTTACTGCGGAGATAAACCAGCTCAGAGCCACTTAGTGCTGCAGCAGTGATGTGAATATGAAGAAATCAGCAATATAATTGATGCTTTATTGGCTCCTATTCCCTCTATGCATGACCACCATCTTAACAGACCATGTTATCATGTTTTACATCATAGCAATTCAATTACCGTTGAAAATTGCCATTTTCCTGGTTGTACTGAACGCTTCACGGTCGAGGGCTGTTCATGTGACCACCAGCCATTTACGACAGCACTTGAATGCTGCAGCACACTGATATACCCATAGATATTATATCTATATACAATGCACATATTTACAACAGACAATGTCAGATACAAAACTAGAGCTTGTTTCACTGAAATGTGTTGCCTTAGTCTTGAATTACATCACGTGTGACAGACAAATCATCTTAACCTTCTGATTTCTCGATTCTGCCGTTGAAACTTGACATCGCAAGCATGATCAAATTCAGTTTAGTTTAATTTATTTCAGTCATTTTTAACTTATAAAACTGAAATACACATATGCAAATAATAAAAAGTAATTGCTTTTGAAATAATAACAAACCAAAGCAAGTTAATGCTGATTGAAAAGGTGAAGATACCTTTTTACATTAATTATTTTGTACACTTCTCATTCAATTTATACTCTGAAATGAAAGAAAGAAAGAAAAGAAAATATATGTATATTATATATATACCCAAAAAGTCCCAAACAAAAAGGCAAAGTTTTATATTTATTCATCATCTTATTTTTTTAACTTATATTATTGCAAGTTATTTATTGTTATATGCACAACAATTGCGGGGAAGCAGTCGTTGCCAATGAAAATCTTAGATCTCAAGCTCCCTCCAACAGCACTCGTTAAATATGTATAAAAAGAAAATCCTGCAAGTGAAAAAAAAAGAGAATCTAAGATGTAGAATAGTGCACGTTAAAATATTGGGATGAAATATTATATATATAATTTTTTCCCTTGATTTAATTATTTTCTGCTACCTCCTCTTTTCCAGTTAGAGATTAGCAGGAACTCTGTTGCTGTGTCCAGTCTGCCACAACTTTAAGAAGTTTGGTAAACGCAGCGATCAAGGACTGATATGACCGATCAAACAAAATGTCAGATCAGCTTCTAAAGCTTAGTTGAAAAGCAGTTTTCTTTAAATTATTTCCTGCTCCAAAGTTTATCATAAAAGCTTCTATCTGTTCAAGTGAAGACATTTTCTCCTTAATTTAACATTATCTAAGAAACTTTGAAGATACAGTAACCACAGTTTACTTATAGTGTACTGATAACAGAGAGGACTGGAGGCACATCTTCTGAACAATTTATTTTTCTTCCTGCACACACATTCAGACCCTGAACACATCAGGGAGGCTCTGAGAGTCTATATATCTTCGTAGTACCACGGGACAAACCCAGTAATGGCCATTACTGAGAAGTATGTTGTCTAGATGCAGCTATACTACTGTATACTGTATTATCGTATCCTATATTTAGACTTTCAAAAGTAATATTTTAGATGGGTGGCATGGTGGTGCAGTGGTTAGCACTGTCACATCACAGCAAGACGGTACAATGTTTACTGAGGTAATAAATCAAGTGAGAAGTAGGCTCATTTTCTCATAGACTTCTATACAATCAGACTTCTTTTTGCAACCAGAGGAGTCGCCCCCTGCTGGATGTTAGAAAGAATGCAGGTTTAAGGCACTTCATCATTGGCTTCACTTTTCAGACCCGTAGGTTGCCGCCTGGTCATGTCCTACTCTACTCAGACGTCACCCCTCGCCTAAACCAAACAGAGTATTTCCAGTAGGTGAGAATGCATCTGACACGGACCGGTCCGGGTCTGATTCTCCTGACATTATCATGAGTTCATACTGTATGAGAAAATGGCTTACGTGTCAGCCCTGGGATAGTCTGGCAACCTGTCCAGAATGTAACCCACATCTATCCCGCTGTGAGCTGGGATCAGCTCCAACTCCTCTGAATAGGATACGCAGTTACAGACATTGGATAGATGCATATGGTGGATGGAAAAAAAAAAACCCTCTCCAATAATGATGCAAAACATTTGGGTACTTTAATGACAACTGAGCAGGTTGGAGTTTCAGATTGAGCTATTTGATGTCTGGCAGCATATCTGTCCAGTCAGGGAAACAACGGGCCAAAGGCTTCAGGATTTCAGTCCAACACAGCAGCAACTGATGCAGATCGTCAACCTTAGAACAAGGCAGAAACTAATTAGAGAAAAGAGCCGCTGAAGTGTTTAGTTGTTGAAATGAAAACTCGTTTGTCTGTATGTGTGTTCATGGACTCTAATAAAAGACAGCTGGTACACCGTGGCTCAACACATCCTGCTGCACATTTACTTTTTGGTTTAATTTGTAACAGGTGTCTGTGCGTGACGTGTCATCCATCAGCATCAGCAACCACATCGTCATTTTAAATCACTGCAAGGAGAATGAACACGGACAGACAGAAGACACATATAGGCTGATATAAATGGCAAACATCACACGATGGGTTACTAATACAGCAGCGGTCTTTGATAGGTCACTATGTGGGGACATACCCGATAATCTATTTACAGTGTCTGTTCATATCCAGACCTTTCATAAGCATCTTAGGCTGTGATGTAACCTCAGAGAGTCTGGCATCGACTCTAGATCATCTCATAAACTGTAGCACAGACTCACAAGAGATCACGAGAAGCCCGCAGGCGGCTGCCAACAGGTGGTGTTACATGCAGCCTCTTCATACACCACGGAGCTCGCAAATAGCATCTGTGTCTGCAGGTACAGGTATCTCATACAGTATACAGCAGTTAGAGGCAGTATGTAACCAGAGGCGGAGTGCTCAAAAAGTTCCACATGCAGTAAATCCTGGAAACTTAAAGGACCAGTGTGTAACAATTAGAGGGATCTATTGACAGAAATGGAATATAATATTAAGAAGTAGGTTTTCATTAGTGTATAATCACCTGAAAATAAGAATCGTTGTGTTTTCGTTACCTTAGAATGAGTCGTTTATTATCTACATTGCACCGCCATGTTTCTACAGTAGCCCAGAACGGACAAACCAAACTCTATTAACTTTTCCACTTTGGGCCAGAGTCGATAACGTTAATCGCTCCCGTCGCCGCCGCTCTCTCTCTCTCTCTTGCTTCATCACTCACTTCCCACATACACACACACTCTAAGCACTCTACTCTTATAACAAATGGCTCCAGATAGGGCCATTCCCGTTTTTGCGTATAGGCCACTGTAGCCATCCGACACGCTTGGCACACGGGAGAAGTTGTAATCTGCAACCTCACCGCTAGATACCGCCAGATCCTACACACTGTTCCTTTAAGGTGCTCTTACAGTTGAAAAGAATTGGTCTTACAGATCAAGGAGAAAAGTGATGTTAAAAGCTTGTATTTAGTCTGGCACAATGGTTTTAACGTCACTTTTTCCTTCTACCCTTATAAATCTAAAGTGTGATGCCATGAATGTGTTGAACAGTCCATCAGAGGTGGTGACCGTACAGCAAAAGGTGACTTTCTAATTTAATCAGAATTAAGAAATAGATTTTTAACTCTTCTAATAAACTTAATTTTGTATCGTACCCATTGATGAGACTGTATTATGCTTTGTGATACGATGAGTATGGATAATTCAGTTTTCAATTTCCTATTTTTCATCGCATATATATATATTTTGATGTTGTGATAGTTGTTTTCTTTGTATTTGTTGGTCATTTCCTATTGGGAGATGAAGGCAAAACATACAAAAAATGCATTGAGCAATCTTAACCCTACATATTTCGCCGCTTGGATAGAAGTCCTGCAGAAGGTTTGTGCATGGTTAATGTTGGGAAACGGTGGCAGTTAGGTTTAGGCAACAAAACTACTTAGTTAGGATTAAAAAAAAACATAATGTTATAACTTAAAATAAGTACGCTTGTAACGTAACGTAATGTAAGCTACGGACATAACATCGTTTGACTCAGGGGCGTAGCGTCACATAACGTCGTCACTAAAAATCACTCAACTTTTGGTTTCACGCAGGACATGTACACTGATCCCCGAGTAAAATTCCTGTGTTGAACCATCCACCACCCCTCCCTCTCATCCTTAGTGTACTTTCTCGCTCTTTATACTACGTCCGATGCTCTGACGTCTAATAATGACCCAGATGTGTTTACATTGGAGTTGAAAGCCTGGCGCTATAGGGTGCCTCAATGCGTCAGTATCAAGACGCCAAGGGTCACTGACCAATCATCGGTATTTGACGCCTTGGGAGTGAGACCATTGACATACACAGCATAATACACGTTAGCAAGTATCAGAGTAAAGCATTACCTCTTTGTAGTCAACACACTTGTAACATATCTGTATTCAGATGCACCAATATGTGAGTGGACACACATGACACACTGAGTTAAGTTGTGCAAAGGTCAAGGTCAGCCTGCTGGCAGAGTGACAGACTGAGTGAGTGAACTAGTCAAAGAGTGATTGAGTGAAGTAGTGACTGTGACTGAGTAAGAAAGCACCAGCACCAGCAAACACACCACACAGGTTGGATTAATATCTATCTCAGTCAGATTCAACACTCCACACAGTGTTTTTCCTGCAGCCTTTCACCAGATTGGCCAACCAAGTATAATGCAATTCCCCAGTTACATGTCAATGATCCCCACTGCCTTGAGTTAAACGCCGTCATAAATCAGAGCGCTCTTGATTCAGTAATGTCCTCTGCAAGATGCCTTTAAGGATGAGAGAAATGTAAATTGATTCATTTTTAGGACCTCCGTCTCTGAATAGAACACAGTGGGAGGGAAGTGAGAGTATGCGAGCTAATGTTGACTTTTGCATCAATACTTAAAATGGAGGTCAACAACAACGCATGATAAAAAGAGGAATCTATCCTTTGCTTGATAATCATCTCCTGATTTGAATATCTGACAAAACTTCCCCAAAATTTGCATGCCTGGATTCTAATTTGCATTTCTGACTTTCTCCCTCAGTGTTATTCATGTCAGTTAATCTTTTCTTTATAATCAAAGCTCGATTACAGTGACTTTATAACTTTAGAATCAGTAATTTACTGATAAGCAGTTCTTTATGGACATATTTAATACTATAAGTGTTACACTGGCGCACACACACACATTACATTGGCCTATTTCACAGTGAAATGTGTTTCATTTGGCCCCGCTGTGAGGCTGCTCTGTTGGCTCCGTGGCTGACTGTCTTTAGTGAGTCTGGCTAGCTGACTGTTTGGCTTCCTGACAGACTGATTCTCTGTCTATTTAAAGCTTAAAAGTGCTTGAATCCTTTGTTTACTGTAAGTAGTAATGGCAGAGTAGCAATAAGGCAATGGAACAATGCAAGTTGTGCATTTGAAATTGTACTGTTAAAGGTCACATATCATGCTCGTTTTCAGGTTGTATTTTGGATTTCACATATCACATAGCTGGATGTTTATGTTTCCAGAGGATGAATCCTTTTTACAGCATGTTTCCTCTAACTATCAGATCTAATGTCCCATTGTTCACAAGACATAATACAAACTATTGGCGACTCCCTTGGACATTCGCTTCACTCTGGTGACCCGCTTTGGAAAAAAATCAACTCATATTCTCATATGCAGACTAGCTTGGCATTGGCTGAACTCATCCATGATGGATAAACCTCCCTGATCATAGGAATGACCAATGAATTTGATCTGCTGCATCTCTTTAAAATAATAGGTAACTGTACGTATTTACCGATAAAAAGTAATTTTGCCTCGTGTGTTTCTAAATATTGAATCAAACTAGGTTCTAATCCATGATTATTCTGTAAATTACCAGATATTTATTTATTTAGAGTATACTTTGACTTGATACTGCATGTTTGTTTTATGTGTTTTAAATGTTTGCATGTATCTTGTTTGAAACACTATTGCCGCTGTCTTGGCCAGGGCTCTCTTGAAAAGAAATGTTCTAATAGCAATGGGTTTTATTTGGTTAAATAAAGGTTTCTAAAAAAAGTTATTCACTGAGAAGAAAAGGTGCTATAGTAGAGTGGGGGTTTTATGGCACAGCTACTTACAAAGTGCACGAAGAAGGGAAGCAAACTTCTGATCCTTGAAGAAAACGTCAGTACATGATGGCGATACACATTGTGAAAATGAATGCATGTCCCAAAAAATGCCAAAACAAAAGTGTTTACAGTCAAAAAAAGCTTCATCCTGACAAGACAGAACCATTTCCAGTGCTTATTCGCCTCCAGTGTTAAGGTGTGAACGCTGGTATGTCCAATTACCCCTGAAGTAATCTGTGGAGTTCAGGAGTTTACCAAGTTGTCAGTAGGGAGTTATTTTGATCAGCAGAAAGCACAGGGTTTAACTGAGGACATAACTTGGAGTACTATTGGAGTGTCCACTGATGAAATACTGTACTCTCCTCTAAGATCACCTGATCACCACATACCAGCCCTGCTGAGTAACTAACTGTCTGACCTTCGACTGCAGCCGTTTCTGGAGGGGCAACTGCCCCCTGAGGACTGAACATTATTGAAATGTCATCTTGGATGGTCTGGATGCTGCTAAGACACACATCATCTCAGTTTACACCTGGATTGTTTTTAGTGTTTGTGTTGGTCTGCTGCAAGCTCAGTGTGATCTACTGAGCCACTAACGCTGCCTGGGTTCCTGCAGCTTATGGCCTGTTTGTCATCCTGAGTGGAGTTTTCTTTCGGGTTGAGACATTTGTTTTGTAAGCTCCCCGCGGCATTTCCTCGTCTCCCCGGCACATTTTGTGTTTCTCCTCTTTCTCTTTTAGTTTTTATTGTTTGAACAAAGAAGTAACTAAATATAAAAGAAGAGGACAGAGTTGTTTGTGGTCGGGAGGTGTTTCCCCACGGAGTTAGTATTTTTAAAACATAACTTATTTGATTGTGTATATTGTAAAAGAGAACACCTCTTCTTGTTCTATTTCTCCCATCTCTTTCTTGCCCCAGCTCTCCTCACTGATCCAAAATGTTCCATTCATCGATAGTCTGACCTCTGACCTTTAACTATTAGCTTCCCGTGACACTGATGATTTAGAAGTGGAAGGTTATTCCGCTGTTGACCTCTCTGGTAGTCTGTCTGGCTGAAGGCCTACAATGTAAATATAAAATGTAGTAACATAAGAAGAAGACATCGCCGGAACGCAAGCTTGGAACAGTTCGGTGGCACCTTCTTCTGAGACCACTGCCAACCACACAACACGGAAATACAGCGGCTTGGTAGGCTACCAACTTCTCTCTAATAATGTATTTGGAAAGCATGAGAGAAAAGTAATACGTTAAGTTGTGTAATGACTGAGAAATATGTAGGTCAGTAGGTTTTGAAATGAACAAAAGTGATGAGTAATGCATTCGATTAATGTCAAATTGTTGTTGCTGTGGTTGCACAAGGGCATATAGATAAGAAGAGAAAAGCCATCACTTGCCATTTACTCAAACTTGCCATGTAACCGCAGTGCATTTTGGTCTATTTCCTGCTCTTGTGGTTGTAGCATTTGACTTTTCTCTGTATGATTGTTTGTGTGAAATTGGCAAAAATGCACTCTTTGATTGTGAGGGGAATGATGCCAAACTCAGCTTGATGTTTTGACCAAAACATTTTCTGCAAACTTCAATTTAGCTGACATCAGACAACTAAATAATAAAAAAAGGTACATACCCAACTGCTATTTCACAATAGTATTTATGGGTTTGAATGAGACTTTCTTTCCTGTATTGCATATTTAGATTTGATAAGGAGATCTAGGTGTGGTTTATGATGTTTTCTGAACACTCTGTCTCCAACAGGCTTGACTGTACTTGTGCTTTAACGAGTAGTTATTTCTTTTCATTGCAGCAATGTGACAAGTAGAAACAAATTCTGAGATTCGCAGTGATGTTTTTGAATTGAAATTGATATATTTAATACATGCAGTGTCATCAGGAGGAAGAGGAAGAGGAGGTTTTGTACTTCTGTTTGTTAAAGCGTCCTCAAATGACTCAGAGAGACAGACATTTCTTCTATCAAATAACACTTCCTCTCTTTTGACACATAAATATGCAAAATCACACACATTTCCAGTATCTCTGTCTCTTGTACTTCTGTACTTGTGAGTACCTTCATCAATAAAAATGTGTTTTACAACTTATTTTAATAGTTTTGACCCTCATTTCTATCGATTATGATGTTTGCTGAGGCGTGGTAACGTCAACAACATCCTCATCTAAACCACTGTATTTGGAGGTAAAACTGAAAGTGGGTGCACCCAAAAAGCTGCACAGGAAACCCAAGTGTGCACACAGCTACAGTAAATACGGTAGTTCAGTTTGAACCACATAGGCTACCGTCCTGTATGCTGTTGATGTGGGGGTGGGAAGTGAATTAACTAATCAACTTCTGTTACTGTAACAAAGTTGTGTGCTTTGTGAAGAGCATAACAGTGCAATATGATACATAATTATGTCATTATGGGTCAAGGTTAGCACTGCATGGCGGTTGCATCGACTTTAATTAATCACTGGTTAATTGCACCACCTGGCCTGCATGCGAAGTGACCCAAATCAAACACAACCACGCTGTTACCTGACCAGGTGCATGCTGGGCGTGGCTAACAAGCAAAAGGCCAACATCGTAATGGTGGCATCAGAGCTGGTGACTTCTGCGTGCACTGAGAAACTTTGTTGTTAGCTAAGTGATTGTAAACTTATAGGAGTGCAGTGGGATCAGAGACACCGAGTGGACTGGTTATACTGGGACAGAGAGAGGCTGTATGGACTGGTTATATTACAGTATGCATAGGACTCAAGACTCAAGAATGATGTTCAGACAGGTGAGCACAACAACAAACAAATGTAGTATTAACTCCACAAGAGAATGTTAATGTTGCTAGGCAACATAGACCTTTTCATTGCCATTCTGTTGCTAGGACAACAGCTTTGGTCCATGTTTACTTCCTGTCAGCTACTGCATTGCAACATTGCAACAGGAAATACAAAGGGGCCCATTTAGAATGTTTATGTTGTGAAATTTGAAAAGGTCTGTACATTACTAGTATTATCACTAGTGGTGCTGTTAATTCTGTAAGAATTTTTAGTTTGAAAGTTTTGTCCCCTTTTCTGGTTTTGTAGTTGATAATCAATTATGTGCACGGGATATTGAGGTTACATCCAAAATTCCAAACTAACATGCTATTAAGTACGCTAAAACAGTATGTGAGATATTTTAGTATGTCCGAAATCTTAGTGTGAAACCAATAGTACGCAAATTGCATACTATTTCTGGTGAAATATTACAGTATGCAATGCTGGACACTACGGCGGCATAAATATCCCACAATGCAATGGTGTAGTGAGGACAACGTTCATAACAGACATTAATGGACAGCTCTGTAACGTCTATAACACTTCGATTTAATTGTAATTATAAGATTTCCCTTTTTTTCAGGCTTCAGACTTTGATTCTCACAAACCGTCATTTGAGGTTGGCACGGGTTACCATGGTTACACGTCTCCAAGCGGCAAGGAGGCTCTCAGGAAGTGACGACGTAAATTACTGCTCAGTGTGTCCGAAAAGAAACTACTGTTTATTCATACAAAAGTATGTTGAACGATAGTACACCTATTGAGTATGTAGTGCATAGTGTGCGATTTTCGGACGAAGCCATGGTCTATATTCTATAGGCCAGTGGTTCTCAACCAGGGGTCCTTGAAAAAAATGGGGAATAGTTTATTTTCACTATTTAATTCACTTAAAGCAATGTGAGTAAGAGTCACATAGCCTATAGCCACTGCTATAGGCTATGGTTGGTTTGGACATAGGGGCTCTGTGATGTGTTGTATACGCTGATGTGTTAATGCACTTTATTTTGTAGGCTGGATACGTTATTTAATTTTATAGGTCTATCATAACTTTCCCTTTTAAAAATGCAATGCAGTAACGTTTACTCTGAGTCTATTACTCCATTACCTACTTGTGCTTGTTCTACTTTTATCTAAGTACATTTTTACACAAGAATTTTACTTGTAGCGTACTAACTTGAGTAAATATTCTCATACTTTTTCCATCCCTGGTTGGGCGTTTCCAACAGACAGATTGGGAAATTATTCTATTTTTCACTTTTTTTTCCTTCCTCAAAACAAATTTGGCTAACCTTGGGGTGTTTCTTTTAAACCTGTCTGATCAACTGACTGCTCGTCTTTCCTGCCAGACTTCTTTTACAATCCCAGAGCACCTTGGTGTGTACTGTTCAATGCTATTGTTACTGTTAATGATGACGACAAAAATAAGAGCCAAGTTGAAAGAAGAAGAAGAAGTGAGGACCACAGAAAATGTCCTTACTTTCCAAAACTATCCTCAAGTTTAACAACATATTGGTCCTCACAAAGATAGAAGTAGCAGCACACACACATACTGTATTGAGGTCAGTGTTGTCAGCCAGAGAGAGCTCTGTTACAGCCATCACCTGCCTCCGACAGTTCACCTTTTTACTGACCAACACACACTTACAGAGCAGACAACCCCTGTGCTGCAATGCAGTGATAACATTACAATCACCACTGTTAGTGTGTGTGTGTCCTAATGCTTGATCTGCTCTGTATCAGCTGCTGGTGGGAATAGCTGCAATTGTGGGAACTCACAATACAATAACAGCACAGAGTGCCATAAAAAAATGTCATATAATCGTACATTACTGTAAAAGTTTAGATTGCATCATGTACTAATTTTGATGCATGATGTAACAAGGTATTCTGGGATTCCTTTTTAAGACTGTTGTAATAATTTCACTTTGAATAAAATACCAAACTAACCCGTTCCCTGATCCATCACACGTGATGATGGTGACACAAACCTGAGTGCTTACTCACTGTCACATGCAGTCCCTAATGCATTTGTGTTCTTGCAAACTGCATGACTCACTGACATGGGACTGATCAAACACCGTTATTGGTTTGTTTTTATAGCTGAAAACCTTTCTGCAAATATCATGCTGAAATGTTTTCGTCACCCAAACATCCCAGACATGCAGCAACAAATGAGACCAAACAACCGGTTGCAACATGTTGCAGCTCCTTTCACATAAAGAGAGTTTGAAGCAATTTGGATTTTGCATGCAATGCACTTCACGTTCGTCTGCCCGTGTGTTTAATGATTTTGAGAGAAGCACCCATAAGTAAAAAAGTTTTAGTGGCTGCTACTCTTTGGCCTTCATCACCAACACAAAAGGAAACCACATCAGTGTTGTGACTGAAGTAGATGTGATGAGATTCTTCTTTAGTTATTCAAGAGAATCTGCTAATGTCATCTACGCTAGCTAAATGACTGACAGAAGTAGGTTTTGCAGTTGCCCAGCAACAGCAACAGGATACAGCCAACACTTGTGTCTGTGCTTCTGGCTTCTCAAAACAAAAGCAAAGTGGTTCAATGGGAATTTTCAAGCATTATACAGTTAGTGTGTCCTAAATGAGCAGGCCCTCTTTGTTTGGGACTGTGATAATGAGTGAAGTTGATCAGGAACCAGTTTGTTTTGTGCTAACTTGCTGTTTCTGGCTTGCATAAAGGGCACAAATGTTGGATTATTTATCTTAGTATATTGAGGTGGAGAAATTACTAACCTATGAATACAGCATACATGTCTTGAAACCTGCCAGGCATTGCTCTGCATATTTCAGTGTAAACCACAGGATCTGGAAATTAGCTGGATTGCTTTAGGGGACGTTCACATGCCGCGTCTAAAAACACATGGAAAAACGCCAGCTGTGTCGCTTTCAGTCTTTTATTCAAGGTGCTTCGGAGGTTGTGCTCCTGTCGCACCTGTCGTTACTAAGCAACCAAAACCTCCATGCTGCGATGATGATGATGATGAAGTTGCGGTAATTTAACAGTAAAACCCTCACTGACTAAAGTAAAATAAGTCAAAACTAAGATAAATGCATTTCCAGCACCGTAAATCCCTCACCGTAACTTTACTGCTTGATTTGTCTGTGTCAGTTTGGCTGACCTTTCAACCGGATGTTGTGACATCGTCCGTAGGAGTCAGACAGATGTAAAACTCTGGGTTGCCCTGCACTATAAAATTATTAACTTCTCCATATATTTAAAGCAGACTGATATTTACGGAAGACAGAAAAGATATCTGCCGACTGTGATTGGTTGTTCCTCGTCACATGACGTGGTGTGCGCTGCAGTAATCCAAAAGTTAAACAATCTTTTTTATCTCGGGGCGCAGCCATCGCACCCCGAAAAATAGGCACTTGGGAATGCTTGCATGTCGCAACAGCATCGCTCCTGCGTTTCTACATTGACAACAATGGATTTGAGTGCGCATAAAAATGCAGCATATGAATGGGCACAAAAAATAGGAAGCACCAGACCTCATTTGGATGAAACCAGCACAGAGGTTACGAAAAATGAGTGGTTGTGTTATGGTTTCACTTCTCTCTTACCCTTTTTTCTCAAAATTGCTTAATTTTCATGACCGGTAAACGCATTGTGGAAACAACAACAGTAGGGCTGCACAATTAATCCATTTTTTATTGAATTCACAATATGACCCACTGCAATTTTCAAATCCCAGGAGGTGCAATATTGATTAAAGGTGAAACATGTGTCAAAATACCCTCGTAAATGAAATATTGTGGTCTTACAGAGACGTCCTCGCCTACACATCATATTCTACAGACTTAAAGGGACTGTTTGTAACTTCTTACACGTATAAATCAACCGAGTCGGTGTCCCATGCGCGCGCTCGCATATGCGCGCTCGCATATGCGCACTCGCGTGTGGCTGTGCTGTTCAGACGAGACTCCAACACAAACTACACGGAAGCACCAAAACCGCAAAGTTATATCTAGTGAAGCCTGTCTGTTAAACAGTGTTGGCCGCGGTCGGAGGACGCGGGGGAGACCGTAGGTTTGGTCTCCAGGACCGGAGTCTCTACTGTACTCTGCTGCTCTGCTCCTCTGCCTGCCTTAACTCAGCTCGCTCCATCTCACGTGCATGCGCGCACACTACACACTCCAGAAGACTTCGTAGCTCTGAGAATATCACTGTTATCTTTGTTGTCTATATAGAGCGAGCACAAGCGTGAGCCTGACGCTGACTTTCGTTGACTAAACGGCCACAGTTGTCGCTGTTAACAAGCATTTCTGATTCTTACAAACAGTCCCTTTTATGAAAATATCTTTAGTACAAATCCCAGCAAAAATCACACCATAATCATTTGAACATATTTTCCAATTAAAATTTGAATAATTATGTAAAAATAAATTCCCTTTAATATTGCAAATTCTATCGCAATATCAAGTCAAAATAATAATATTGCAAATTCTATCGCAATATCAAGTCAAAATAATCATAATTGGATTTTTTTTGTGGCAGTAATTTCCATTTAATTCAGTCTCAGTGAAATTAAATGAATCCTCATTTTATTGTGGGACCCCCTGGAGCCACTGCATTGACCCCTGGAGGTCCCCAGACCCCACTTTGGAAGAACCGCATGTCTTTTAATGCCTTTGGTTTGTTTCTGTGTGTGTAAACAGATGCGCCCCCTGCAGGCAACCTTCCTCCACTGCTGCTCCTCCTCCTCCTCCTCTTCCTCCTCCTCCTATACACTCCGCTCTCTGACTCCACGGCTCCTCATTCACTAGAAGATGGCGGACTGCGCTCCACTATTAGATGAGGAACTCTCGTCCTTTGTCTTCAATTACCTGACAGAAAACTCCGGCAGCCAGGTAAGACTCGGACCTCTTTGGAAACACCGAACCTTGGGCTTTCCAACCCCGGGTGCGTCTCTGCACGTCGCCGGCCGTGGCGCACGCTGCACCCGGTTGATGCGAGGCTCTCAGCCGGCTTGTTAGCAGCATCTCACCGGCACACAGCGAGCCGGCGTCTCGGTGTGCGTGTATGTGTGTGTGTGTGTGTGGATGTCTACTATGTCTTGACGTCTGGCTTTCACGTGTTTTTGGAGGAAATGTCATCAACCATGGGGCAATAAGGAGAATTTGACGGATTAAAGCGAATAAATGTGTTTGTGTTGGTGCTGGAAGCTGAGCACAGCCGGCGTGTCTCTGCTTGGGGAGGATTATTTGGTATGCAGAGAGGCAGCTTTGGAAACTTTTGACGCATTCTTGAGGGAAGTTTTAATTTCAGTGGCGGAGACACTTGGACACGTGGTGCGCCTCTTTTACGCATGGACTTAGCCTAAGGACTATTATGATATTATGACATTATGATGTTTATCCAGTGGCAACAGGACTGCTTGGCTTTAAAAATGGTGCAGATAAAATACTTTTTTTTGATGTATTACGCAACTGGTGGTATATATTAGGCTTTATTTTTCTCTGCATAATCGAAGCAGCTGTTTAATAATAAAGTGTTTGTTTTGGGAGAAACACTGCAATACATGCTGTGTAATGTTATGTATCCACTCCATTATTTAAGCAGCTTGCCACAGCATTGTGAGTTTAAGCATTGGGGATCTCTGTGTTGGATATCTGGCTGTTCGGTGCGCTGTATAAAGTTGACAAACTCCCACTGATGATTCCTGTAATCATTTCTTCACTGTTTGTCAATTCATCAGGCGATGTTCTGCAAAGCAATGGGGATGGAGATGAGACAGAGAGGGTTAGGTCAAGAGGAGAAAGCTGAGTGCTCGTGCGGCTCTGCGTTTTCATAATCGTTTGCGTAATCGTTAGGCAACGCGGTTACAAAACGTTGGGTCTGATGAATTGTTTGCTGGGGCCAAACAACAGACTATTGGGCTGTTTGTGTCTGGAGGTGTGATGGTTCACAGACGGTTAGTTAACCCACAGTGACGTGATTTTGCACCGAATTTCGAGGAAGCGTCCAGAACGCCAAACTCCGTTCGAAAAACCCTGCAATTCTGGAATTCCCTGCAATTCTGGAATTCCTTGCTTATATTTGCATTCATGTATATATAACACCTAACATACATTGCCTTTTTTAAATGAATGAATGGGATATTTTTAATTGAATTCATGGGGGCATCAAGCAGCACTTATTAAAGCAATATGTGAACTTTTATGACTGGCTCTAATCCCAGAATAATCTCCTGCTCCAAGAAACCCCCAGTGGAGGGGCGGTAGAGGAGTGGTGTTATAGAAATTGAGAATACATCACAATTAAGTGATGCCCTGCACCTAAAATGTATGCCGAATTTTCTAGGAGACAGTATTTATGAATAATAACTCATATTATGTTTAATATGATGTATGCATTGTTGCGAAACTCGGAAGAAAACAATAAATTTGCAGATTTTTGAACCAGGTTTGGTGAGAAATTCAAATTCTCACACGAATGTATCAGATCTAATCTCCATCACCTTCCTGGTTGTAGAGTCTCTTGTAAAGTCATAACCCGTGCACGTAATGCCCATAAAACGGTCCGTCATTGGAATACAGGACACCCTGTGCTACTGCATCACAGTGTGACGTAAGATTGCGTCGTGCTGATTGGTACTGTATTGCTGTGATTGCGCGGTCATGGAGGGTGGGGGTGTGAGTGCACTATGTGTGTGTGGAGGAGAAGGATGGGGGGGGGGATCTGTCACAGCTGATTGGCATCTTAAGCAGGTTAATTCAGTGTGTGTGGTGGGATCCAGGGAGACAGCAGGGCTATTTATAACATGCAGCAGTGACATGTGCTTCCACAACACACACATACTGTACTCACTCAGACAGATGTAGCTCCTCTAAAGAGGTAGATGAGAGGAAATCGAAATAAATGCACCAAAAACATCCCTTAATATAGGAGCTAACAATATGACAACACATTGTAGTAACATCCTATTGTATAATATAACTAGATGTTATCATATCCTATGACATCACTCAAATATAATATACTTACAGGAATTTATCGTATCCCTATTGAGATTATACAATGGCTTTATTATACTTTTTGGTATTAGTATGACCCATGGTTATCACCACAATATTCCTGCAGGGACATGATATCTATAATATATTCAATAGTGACCTTATTAATCTTCTATGATATTATGATGCTCCTATACCATTTTAATATATGGAAATGACCACTTTTTTTATTTTATTACTATTGTCTCATGATAATATTCTTATGATAATCGTATAATACTCCCATAAGATCCTACAATGGTCGTGCACAATTTTACGTATTAGTATTCCTTCAAACCATTAAAGGACCAGTGCGTAACACTTTGACATTGGCAAAAATGGAATATAATATTAATGATTGTTTTCTTTAGTAACGTCGCTCACTGCCATCGCCGCCGCTGTTCTCTCTCTTGCTTCACCACTCACTTCCCACATACACACACACTCTGATCACTCTACTCTTCCAACAACTGGCGCAAGAGAGGGCCATTCGCGTTTTCGCATCAGCCACCGTAGACTAGACGACTAGAAACCGCCAGATCCTACACTGTTCCTTTAACAAGTCAGTATTAACTCAAGCTGTGCAGCCAAACATTGTTCAAAACGTACAGCATATTAATTCAACTCCTAGTGAAGATCTCAAAGTTTCCAAAGATACCAAATATGTACGACTGACTTCTCAAGACACCTAGAATATTTCCATTTGACGGAAAGGTGCGACCATAAATATCTTGTGTTTGAGAAACATCATATAGCTTCAGGAAAGAGCTGGAACAAGCCGAACAAGAATATAAAAAATACTGTCAGGCAGTGAGCAATGATTTTAACAACCTTAAAGGTATAAACAAAAGGAGCAAGTATGCATTCCTATCATGCATGCTCGTACTGTATATTTTCTCTGCAGCTCTTTCTTCTCAGGCTTGTAATGCTGGATTGCTGCAAAGTCCTTGAGTGACACAGAGGGAGAAATGTACATAGAACATGATAAAAATCTCAAATTGCACATTGTATCACTGCTTAAGTTCTTTCTTCATATGTAGCCCGATAAGGTTATCTATTCTACAAACGCAGCGTCGTTAATATGTTAATATTTACTCAGGGTTATTAGGGCCGGCTGGTGGCTTTCTCTCTCTCCCTCTCTCTCTCTCTCTCTCTCTCTCTCTCTCTGTCAGTGTGTGTCTATGCAGCTCGCCCCTGCCGGCTGGTTATTGTAATACTACTCTATCCTCGTGACTGGAGTTACAGAACAGGGCTGCTGCAGTCATGTGAGTTGTAGTGGAGGGAGGGAGGGAGGGAGGGAGGCGTTACCGTGACGTAGAGGAGTGACAGCCAGTCCCTCCCTCCTCCTCCTCCTAACATGTGACTGCTCCCTCCTCTCTCTTTCACTCTTGCACATACATACAGTACACACGCTTACTGTTAATTCTCATTCACACATTCTTAATCTGTCCTTTTTGTTTTATCATTCTTTATGTCAGAGGCAGTTTATATTTATATCAAGTGGGTTTATTGCACATGGAATCAATGAAAATTTTATAAGAATTTTTGGAAACCCCGATTTGAAAAAATGGTTTGCTTTCCATGCGATATGTCGGCTAAAACTGACAAGAAATTCTGCCGCTTACTAGTGATTTTACTGGCCACCGTTCCCCAAATGATTATATGGTGGATCTGTAAACTTCCCGTTTAAGACTTGGTGTTTATCAGAGCTCAATTTCTTGTTAATTTAAGCACCATGGCACTGATATTATGTGCAAAGCTATAATAAGTGCCTCGGTGGAGTGGACATTTTTTCTAAAGTTAATATTGATGTCTTTGGATTTGTAAATATTCCCTTTCAAAGTGCTCATCACGCCGTTGTACAAGCTCATTGACCACAGCGGGCTGATGTGACGCCTCATTGGTGAGCCGATGCCTCACTCCTTGATCTAAGTACACCGCACACTAAAACAAATGTATGGTTTTCAGTAGAGCAGTGTGTCTCTGGTTCCTGCAACTTTTCAACTCAGTGAACACAGTTTCATATACTACTGAAGGTATATGAAACTGTGTTCACTGAGTGAACACAGTGAACACAGTTCTGCTTCAAGTAAAAGCAGTGATGCTGCTTTTACTTTTTAATGATTTTATGAGTGAATAAAAACCTACTCGGCTTTACAGGAACAGTGTTGTTCCTTAATTTCATTGTCTTCTGTCTCGATCACCAGGTGACGGTGGTTCACTTTTACACTGTGATCTGGAGGCTTTAGCTTCTAACCTGTTTTCGCTGTTCAATCAGTTTGACATCCTGATATATTCTCTCCAAACACAGATTGTAAACCGTTCTGACAGCTTCTCTCTGAAATCGCCCTTTAATTTTTCCCCAAATTAGCTAGATATTTTATGCAGGGAGTGCAGTTAGTGACCGTGTGGGCTCTTATAGTAGATTTGATGGAGTAGCAGCGGGGGGCGGGGCTTAGCAAAAGGTCAATTGAGAGAAAAACTAAGAACAAGCTATGATGGATTATTGGTGAAATTAATCAAATCAGGTTTTGAATCCCTTCTCCTTTCATAAACAGCAGGACAGGAAACCGATTGAGTCAGTCATCATAGTCATAGTCAGCTGTTCTCAGAGCAGCAGAACACCCTGAAGCTAGTATTTTGTGCTTAAAAGAAAAAACTCTTTTATCTCCAGCTATACTAATGGATCTATTGAAAGTATTTCAGAGTGCAGGTGGACTCCCAGTCCTATTTCAATGCTAATCATTAACCGGGTGTTTAGGGCCAGTCTGGGTCCATGCAGGGGATTGACTCTGGGAAGATCAGGCCGACTTAACGTCAGTCACCACATCCTGCTGTAACAGGACACAACCAGCCACAGGGCACTGTAAAATATTAGCCGTGGCTCGTCAGTTGTTCCACTTTGACTTAAAGTGTGGCAGTTGAAGAGAAAGTCACATGGAAACGCAAGCACACGTGTTGTTGTCCGGTGAGACAATGTGGATTCTCCCACTTCCCAGTTGAAAAGCAAATATTTACCTCTCGGATCAGAATGCAACACGACAAACACAAACTGCACGTGCTTTGAAATCCCTTTTTTAAACTTTGTCAGGTTTACTTTGAAGTTCTGTTCAGGTCTGGAAGTCAGGTAAAAATATTTGCTTCAGTTTCCTCACAAGGATCCTAAAAGTTTTATGCAAATATACATCCAAGTTATCCCGGCGAACGAAAATATTGTCAGCATCCAAAAGAAAGTGGTGAATTCTGGGAGAATTATTTCTATTAAAGCTTAATCTCAATTTTTAACCACAGCTCTGCACAGTGCACACCCGTTAAATTAACACTTAATTGGAGGTGTGTGATAACCCCCTCCCCCCACACACACACACACACACACACAAATAAGTGAGCAATCCCAGCCTGAGAGAGTTTAAGGTTGAAATAGATCAGTAATTGAAAAACTTTGTAAATACTTTTCAAGAACACATTGTTCCCGGACATCAACAGATTACCGTTTGCTTCCGTGTTTGCCTCCTCAGACTGCGCCCCAAGTTACAGGTTATTATAAAGTAAACTAATCAGCTCTCAAGTGTTTAAAACGTTAATTGCGTCTCTGAAACGATGGAAAACTTAATATTAAGCTTAAAGCCATTACTGTGCTGCTGTGTAGCCCTACAGAGCCTCATACTGTCAGTCAGCACTTTATCCTATAACTATGTAACCTGTGTAAGTGTGTGTGTGTGTGTACATGCGCTCCTACACAGCAGGAGGTCAGCTCTCATCCTTGGCTATCAGGTGATTATATCCAGTTTCCGATCGGAAGTCACAGAGTCCCTCACTGAACACATTTAGCTCGATTTTTGTCAAGTTTTTCAAGCTTTAAGTCAACAATTAATAAATATAACGATCATCTTTTGCAGCTATAGTCATCATTTCTCAGTTATTTTCATGTAAATCTGTTTTTTTGTGACTGGGTTGAAAGACAAAGCTAGAAAGGGTGGATCATTCCTTTTTAAATTCAGTATTAAGACTCCTGCAGAACCCTGTCTGGCCTGATGGCGAGGGCGACAATAGAAATGGTAATGAGATTATCAAGTATCTCTCATCATCGATATCGGGTTGAATGAAACACAGTAATGATCCTATAAAGCACCCTTATAATGCATCTAGTCTGCCAGCAGGTAGACGCATCACTTTCTTGATGGTGCCCAATAAATCCAATTTAAATTGGACAGTGACAGAGAAGAGTGAAGGATCCAGACAGCCAAGTGGGCAGGCAGACAGACAGACAGGTGTATAAATAACAAGGCTTTGAAGTTCCACCTGAGAGTGATGGATACAGGTGTTATTGGCAGCGACTGGGATTTGCACGGTGCCAGGGACAGACAGACAGACAGACACTCTCTTCAGCTATATCTCATGTTTTCTTCTGCTTCCACTTGATTTAGTTGTGACTGTCCTCTGTTTTCTTCCAAGTTCTATCTCATCAGTCCTTGTTTTATCCCTCAACTCAGTGTCATTATCTCCCCCTCCGTGTCTATTCTGTCGGTCTGAGTCGTGATGTGCAGTGCTGCAGTGCAATGTGTTCATCTTGCAGCTTTGCCGTGACTCACCTGTCCCTTCTGTCACTACGTACCGGACACACACACTTGAGCTAACGAGCATCACTTACATATACACACACACACACAAGCATGTATATACAGTATATTGTACAGTATGTGTAGCAATATGCACATATAAGCTTCTACTACAGTTATATTTTTAGATTAGTTAATCCGTTGGTTATTTTCTAGATTAATTATTTGGTCTATAAAATGTCAGAAAATAGTGACAAATGGCCATTCCAGTTTCCAAGGTGATGTCTTTAAATGGCTTGTTTTGACAGTCCGAAACCCAGATATTCAATTTAATATGATATAAAACAGAGAAAAGCAAGAAATCTCCATGTTTGAGAGGTTGAAAACTGCATTTTCTGCCATTTTTGGATGAAGAAGTACTTTAATGTTGGTGATTATTTTTCTGTTGATCGACTAAACCTTGCAGCTCTACATTTATATTTCAGGTATCTGATGTTACGTTGAGTGAATCACAGTGAGAGTACTATAGATCGTCAATACAGTGAGCATGTCAAAGGTCAGGGGGGTCAAAGCATTGTGTCAGACGAAAGTACAAAATGTTCCCCTGACTATAATCTGAGAGAGGAAGATAGGAAAGTGGTCTGCTGTGTTACATTTACAGATTTAAGATGAATAGCAAAGTGTTACATCAGTGGAACAGATGCAGCTTCGCTCTGTGATTGATTGTCGCTAAAAATTGTCTCTGGTCTGTGTAATGTCTCCTGAACCCATCGCTGTGGTAGCCTGGTGGTCACCGTGGTGCCGTGCCAAGGTGCCTAAAGTGGATATATCTGTGTGTAAGTGGAGTTAACCATACTTGTGTGTTTACGTCAGAGTTGGGCGCTGGGAATACGGCCGCTTCCTCCCAAATCCCTCTGAGGTTCATCAGGCATCCGGCCCCCTGCGAGCCTGGTGTTACTGTGCAAGGAACATAAACTGCATGTACTGTATGCTTCTGTGTCACATGCTTTGAGCGTGCTGTTGCTAGCGAACATGCTAGTAGAGGCAGGTTAGGGGTCTCTCAATAATTAATTGCTTGGTGATTCGTCAGCTGCTCACCCAGGCCGGCTTGGCATGACAGCCAACGCTCACATTAGGGCGGCACGAGTCCGGATTAAAGAAGATGAATCATGATTTTCTCTCTCTGAATTGAGATTACAATTATCTCTCTTCGTTCTTAGTGCCTCTATAATCTCCTTCCTCCTGTAAGATCTTTTCTGGTGTGCTGATGTAACACGTAAGGCTCCTGTCATTGATGTATTAAACTATTTCTGGCTGTTTTCATAGCCTTGTTAGCATCATCATCACCTAGAGTATCAGGTAGTTATATTTATGTCCTGTACTTCATATTTAGACGTTTCCTTGATTGACTAATTTGTCTTCTGAAACTTTTACTCTCATCGTGTCACTCCTCCTGTATCTTGTTTCCACATGTATGATTCGTTTTAGTTTCTGTCAGCAATACAAGTGTACGGTTTGTCACATGGTGTAGCAAAGTCTTGTGATTTAGGAGTAATTAAAAGCTCCTGATTGGATGCATCAGATATTCCTGCTGAATGCAAACATGGCAGAATCGATTTCATTGAGATTGCATGGAGAAATGAATCCAAATTGCAATTTTAATATGATGAACTGTGCAGCTCATACAGGACAGAACGTGACTACTGATATAACGCAGATTCATTAAGTGCTTGCTACCGATTGTGGAACATTATTATCGCTACGATCCACCCATTGATTTCCATAATGATAATTTGTCATTTATATTTTTTTCTTTCAATCAGTTTTTTCTGTGGTCTCCCCTACAGAACACAGTAAAGGCAGCGCTAACCTTTAGCCTAGTTTCTAACACGGGGATAAACAGGCCTGGCAAAGGCTTGCAAAAGATCCAGCGTGCTTAAGTGCCAAACACAACTACGCAATATTTCATTAGATTGGTTTCCACTAGCAAGTCTGTATCAGGCTACGCCAAAGCCTTGTTCCTGCTTCTTTCATTTCGTACAAAGATTACATAGTCTTATTCTGCAGCCTGTGATTTCTAAGTTATTTTACAACTTTTTAATATTGAATTTGACATTTCAGAGACTAATCTGACTTTAACTCTGAGTGAAATAGATTCCTACAGCACAAGGAGGGGTCAGAGGTCACAGTATCAGCAAAAACAAACCTGCCCTCAGGTCAGGACGTGGACATGAACAGGTCTTTATAGACTGAGAACTGCTGCAGTCTCTAAATCCAGTTTTGCATCCTATCTTGCATGCACACTGCAGGATTTTCCAAACACTATTTCTTTCCCTGAGGTGGAGCAGCAGAGCAGCACTCAACCGTGCAAAGTGTCCAACACGCACAATGGCTTCATCGCGTGTGTTACAGTGAGGGGCCAGAGAGAACAGATATGGTGAGAGGGAAAGAAAAAAAAAAAATCCAACAGCAATAACGACACCAGTGAGCGAGGGTCTTATTAGGTATTCATCGTCTGCCTTTTGCCGCCTTAATTTATATGAAAATCTATTCGGTTCGTCGCCGTGTTCCAGGTTGTTTCCGCTCTCGCTGTGACTCAATCCAGAGTGGGATGTGAGGATGTAAATTTCTCTTCATCTCGTTTCTCTCTCTCCGGGCTATAGTTTTAATACAGATTACATACTTTACAGTCAGCGTAGTGATTCACTGTTATCACCTATCATCATATTTCCTTCCTGCTTTCCTTCTCTTTTTGTATGGTTCTTATCTTTATGCCACATTCAGACACTCAGCAGACCACAGAGAATTTATCATTTTAGTTATTTATTGTTAAATCATCATTTACATACCGTTTAACTTTTTGCGGCTCACTGGCGGCAAGCGAATTCAGCCTCTTGCCCGTGTCATTTGGATAAATGACCGTGCTTGCTGCTATGGGCTTAACACGGACAATGTGTGCTGTTTTTGGAAATGCTGCTATAACAAAGACCGCATGGGGCCACGCTGCATTATTCCAGCAAAGGGGTACTGGTTCGTTTTTGGTTATCTTACACTACAGCTGGATTCTCGCAATATCACACGAAAATCCATCTGGTCAGGCTTCAAGTAATGCGTTTGTGTCTCAGCGTCCTGCGAGGAGCTACTGGCAGCTACAGGCGTGGTTTAGAGAAGCAACTGTTCGTTCTAAACAACTATGGTGGCTCCTGAAGAGGTTTAGGGTAGATGCTGTCATAGCATCGGTTCTATCAGAACTGAGTATTTCTTCACTGAAGGCTTTTCTTGCTCTTCTCCCGCCTGGCTTCGGCAAGAGTTTGATTGACAGATGGGCCATCCAATCACCTTCCAAGTATTTTTTGAAAGTGCCTGCCCTTTTCCAAACAGCTTCCAAATCAGATGGTTCTGTGTAAACAAACCATCCGGCGCGTCAGGTTAGGTTTTTCGTAGGGTTGTCAAAGTAAAAGCGATAATAATGCGTTAGTGCAAATTTGTTTTAACGCCACTAATTGTGTTGCAGTCATGGCTCAGTTTTAAAGCCAGAGTGAAGATAACGCCTTAGGTTTTGGGTCTTTGGGCATGTAAAGCACTTTGCTCAGGGGGACTTGGGTGCAACAGGGTGAATACACAATGCGTGGACTGCAGGAAGTGGCGCCCAATAGGAGCCACAAAAAGAAAATGTTTGCTCTACGCCCCCTAACATGATAATCTGCTCATGCTCTGCAGCCTTTTCTTTTACCTCAATATGTTGTGTTTGTCGTATAATCAGCACGCTTTGGATGTCTTTGTGATGTTTCTTTGTAAATATTGTCATTCAGGTTGTCTTTGCTTCAAAAAAATCAACATATTGACTGTGTGTATTATCTGGAGTTTTTGCTTCAGAGGGTCGATGAAGTGGCCTTGGGTTGTGTCAAGACTACTCATTCTTCTATGCATGTAGGATGACATGTAAAGGCGCTGGATGAGTGTGTCCGCTGTAGAGAACTGATGCATGCATTCATCCCTCATGAATTCCGCCTCACATCTCAGGCGTTTTTTTCCTTTTTATCCAAGCACGTATGTTGACATGTGCACATGTGTGCCATCTGTCCTTAGCTAACCTTTACTTGCAATTTGTATTCATCACAGGGACCCTGTTGCTGTATTGATAGTGTCAACAGGAGCGTGAGGCTGTTTGCCATTCTCTGCACATACACATACACACACACATCAGTGCGCGCACGCACACAGCAGCTTTGTACAACACCTGAGGGAGATGGTAAGGGGTTGAAGGAGAGGGAATCCAATCTCACCCAGCAGCTCAGGGCTTTGTAGGGAAGTATGTGGAGGCCCAGCGGTCGCCGAGCTAGCTGGCTGCCCTATTTCTTTAAAGCTCTCCTCCTCCGTTACCTGATTTATCATGGGGGCAGCCACCAGGGAAATGTCTTATTTTAAAGCAGAAAGAGCGCACTGAGGGCTGTGTCTCTTTACTGAAATCTGCAGAAATGAGATGAGAGGGATGCTGATACCACGGCAACATATCGGATCATCTCTCCACATCTGTACAAGAAGTGGCACATGAAGCATGAAAGAGATAATCGTAGTGCGGAGGGATTGGATGTTGGGAATCTGAGGATTGCACAGTGTATAATTGCAGTGATTGCTTCTGTTTTAAAGGGAATTGCAACTACATTTCTGCTAATATAATGTCATTAAAATGATTCTAAATCAATTATATTTTGGAAAAATGTATTGATTTCTTTCAACTAGGGCTTGACGGTGTGGAGAAAATCATGATATTGATATAATATTGATATATTGCCCAGCACTACTTTCAACTTTTGACAAATTATGTCTGTATCAAGGGACAGTTTCTGCAAAAATGGGAGCTTTTATAATGTTAATGATTCAAATTATAGAAATATTTGAATTTCTTTTGAAACAGGGTTTATATTGAAGTTTGAACAATAAAGCTTTGATGTTGTTCACAGCTGTAAAAAGTGAGATTTTAACTTGGCTATCAAAGTAGGGCTTGTTCACTGTCTAGTACAGTTAAAAAATTGGACTTTCTTCTGTTGTTAAAATTGAGACTTTGACGCTGTGCAAAGCTGCAATAAAACGCGGGAGATGAATGACAGTTGTGTGAGGCCACAATGTAGGCCTCTCTCTCTCTCTCTCTCTCTCTCTCTCTCTTTTGACATTTTGCCAGTTGTTTTGGCTGGGGCTCGCCCCGACTTAGCCGTCAGACAGATCGAGTTGTAAAGATGTCTGGACCATGGATGGGCACGCACCCAACTGCACAAACTCATCATCCTCTGACACCAACACTATAGCCTGCCGGACTGGAGAGGTGACACACACACATTTGCATACATACTGCTAGTCTGCCAACCAAAATATAGATCTACCAGTAGATCTTTTCCCTCCCAATAATCCACTGGTCCAGCAGGATTATTGTATGTGATTACGACTCATGCTGCTCAAGGTTAGGGATTACACGGTGGTGCGTTCATGGGTAATGCAGAGTTTCTAAACAGTTCCTCTGCTGGACTTGAAGGAGTAATGCAGCAGCAGGGATGCATGCTTGTTAATACACTCACTTCCTTTTACTACTGTGCCAGTAGTACTAGTACACCCATACATGTATTCATGGTGCTAGCAGTAGCATCAGCAGTAATGATTATTCTCGCTTTTATATCATCCCAGCTAGACTACTGCAATTCAAGTCATCTCTGAACCATCTATGAATGGTCCAGAACGCTGTTGACCAGTTTTCACATACAGAGCCCTGCATGGTCAGGCACAGATGTACATCTTAGACCTTCTTCGTCTATATACAGTATCACCGGGAGGTCACTTACTGGTTGTCCCTCACATTCGACTGGAAACTGAAGGTGGCAGTCATGTGGCCCACTCTTCCTGTAGACATACGATCTGTGGTCTGTGACGCCTTTGAAAAGCAGCTGAAGACTAATTTAAGACTTATTTAAACTGGCCTTTGTGTCACCTCGTGCTGTCTAGTGATTGCAATTTAGTGTGTTTTTAAGGTCTGTTGTTGCTGATGTTTTATTGATTGCTTTTATTGTTTGAACAGTTTAATGGTCTTATTTTTAATAATTTGCTCTCTTGTAAAGCACTTTGTGGTCTTGTTCTATGAAATGTCGTTTTGCTTTACTTACTTCACTTATATAATAGTTGCAAAAATGATTGCAGTAAGAAGAAGTTGTGGGAGCAGTTGTTTTTTTGTAGCAGGAACTATTCATGCTGGTAGTTTTGGCAGTTGTAGTAGGCGCAGCAGAAGTGTAGCAATAGTAGTAGTACTAGTTTGGCTTTTAGTAGTGGAAGTAGCAGTTGTAGTAGCAATAGTAGAAGCAGCAGTAGTAGTACTAATTATAGAGGTAGTGGTGGAAAGTTGAAGCAGCAGTAGTAGTAGTATTAGGAAGCGTATACTACCTGCATTGGTAAGCTAGTACTGTACTCTCAGTAATTGTTTTAAAGGCAGTCGTAGTAGTCATAGTGGCAGTGTTGTGGTTTTAAAAGTAGTAGTGGAAGGTGTGGCTGTGGCTCAGTGGGTAGAGCGGGTCGTCCTTTAATCACAAGGTTGGATCCCTGGCTCCACCTGTCTGCATGTCAAAGTGTCATTGTGTGAAATACTGAAACCTAAGTTGCTCCCCTCGGCGCTTTACAGCAGCTCACTGCTCCTATAGTGTGGGATAAATGCAGAGGTCAAATTTGATGTAATGTACATGATTCAAATAAAGTTTAAAAGTTTGTTTTAAGTTGTTGTAGTAGCAATAGAAGGAGAAGTAGTAGTGCTGTGCCACTAGTAGTAGTGGTGGTGGCAGTACCAGTAGCAGTAGTAATAATCATCATGTGACTGTTAAGCAGGTCTGTTTATAGTCTCAACACAGTGACAGTTGGTTTATCTCTACCGTAGCCTACACCACTGCACCCCTCCAGTCTGTGTGTGTGTGTGTGTGTGTGTGTGTGTGTGTGTGTGTGTGTGTGTGTGTGTGTGTGGGTGTGGGTGGGGAATCTCAAGGGCACTGGTGTAAATGAGAGAAAAGGTTAAAGGAAATTTCCATGGCATGGTGTACTGGGGACATGAGGACAAGAGGATACACACACACACACACAGATGCCAGCATGGCATATAGCCGTGGCAACCAGGTGCCAGGGGAAGGCAAGCACAGACTGGTGCGAACATGCACTTTTACACACAAACACAATCATGTAGTTAGCTGCAGTTGTCTAGAAGCACGGCCTATCACATCCAGTACAGTTTGATTTGATATGGTGCGATGTAGTACCACACACACACACACACACACACTCATACACACATACACACACACGCACTAAGCATCTCTCCTCTTCCATTACTCTACTTTAAAAGCTATTTGTTGTTATTTTTAGATGTTGTTGCTTCCTCAGGTAAAAGGCACATTAATGTGTGAGCGATTGTTCATTTGTGCTACAACAGGGAGTTGTGTTATAAATAGTTTTCTCGCCACAGACCTCCACTCGTCACTGTCACATCACACACATTTAACCTGTGTGACCTCTGGTTTAGTCATAATTGCTATAAGATCTCCATGGAGTCATAGCTGTGCCAAAAAAATAAAAATAAAATAAATGTGGAAATATAAAGAAGAATAAGTAAATAGAAAAAAATGGAAATATAAAGACGAATAAAATAATAAAATAATATGTTTTAAGTATTTTCATTTATTTTCACATTTATTTGTTAATTTATTTCTATGTATATTTATAATTTTTTAAAGAAATATATATTTTTTTGCAATTAAATTACTCTTTTTTTCTGTATATTTTTAATGTGTTTTTATATAATGCCATTTATTTATTTTTATCCCTTTACTTTTCATTATTATTTTCCCTATTGCCTTTGTTTTTCCTCCTTTGGGAGAGCCCTCCTGCCCAGGCTGAGTAGTCGATTCCTGCACAAATGTACTCTATTTTAAATAAAAACAAATAAAATAGTAATTTATATGCAAAATAAATATATATGTTTTTTAAAAATATAAAGAAATATATAAAGAAATAAATATACAATTTAAATGTGAAAATAAATAAATGATTCTTTTTATATATATATATTATTTGTTTTTATATTTCCACATTTATTTTGTTATTCTTGTACAGATTAGTTATTTTATATGACACTCCTGTGACTCCATATAGATTGTCGTAGCACTCAATCACAGCTTGAACCCGGGTTCTATCTCCAGCCTACAAAATAAAAGAGATTATCACTGACACTCCTTGCAGTAATTTAGTAACTGCCAACTAATGTAATAACTCATCAGATCTTAATAAATTGTCTCTCTGTAGGAGTCCAAAAATGCAATAAACCTGATATTGTGATATATTCTCCTGATAACGTGATGCAATTTCACTGATAATTCATAATGATAAACACATTAGGGCGGGGTTGGATGGCAACGATGGGCTCGGGCAGCTCTGCAGGGCTCAGAGATGGAAACTTTAGAGGTGTGTATGTGTTGAGTGTGTGAGTCATGTGTGTGGGCTGTAAGAGAGCAGCAGGCTTCTACCTGCATGTAGCATAGAGAGAAAGGGAGGTGGGTGAGGCCAGTAATGTCCTTTGGGATGCATGTACAAACACACGAGCACCCACATATTTACTGCACACACACAGTCAGCATTCATGCTGTACGTATATCCCGTGTATATACATGTTCCCAGTAACACTAAAGCTTGTTTCTAACTGGTAACTTTCCACTGTCACTACTCCCTCCAGCCTCCCTTTGCGTGTGTTCTTATTTCTTCGTCTTTTATATGTCGTCATGATTTTCTCTCTCCATTCATCTCTCTCTCTCTCTCTCTCTCTCCCTCTCTCTCTCTCTCTTTCGCTCATTGACCTACTTCCCAAAGGCTGCTCAGGCTTGCGTGACCACAGTGCTCAGTGCTACGGTGATATATGGCATTACACACTACACACATGCATAATGCTTGCACATGCATATTTACAGTTACATGCACATGTAAGCATCCATACCATGCATGAAGAGTGTAGAGCTGCTTCCTGGGTGTTGTGTTAATTAGCTAAAGGCTCAGCTCCAACAATTAGAGGCCTTTCTCTGATAGTAACCGCTTTGGCAGCAATCAATAACAATGTTTTTCCTAATATTGATGTATATTACGCAGATGAACTGAATTCTGCATCTAATTTTGTTATGTTTCTAATCACAATTTTCTTGGAATTATTAATTTCGACTGTAGCATTTTATAGATCAATACCAATATATGATCTTATCATCACAATATGATATCACTGATGGTCGCTAAACAATGAATTGATAAATTACCACCCAGCCCTAGTAACAGTTTACTGTGGTAATAACTAATTTAAGCCCATATGATTAGAGCTGCAACAATTAATAGATTAGTTGTCAACTATTAAATTAATCTGCAACTATTTTGATAATTGATTAATCGGTTTAAGGAATTTTTTAAGAAAAAAAGTCAATTTTCTGATTCTAGCTTCTTAAAATGTGAATATTTTCTGGTTTCTTTACTCCTTTATGACGGTAAACTGAATATTTTTCAGTTGTGGACAAAAAAACAAGACATTTGAGGACGTCATCTTGGGCTTTGGGAATCATTGATCCACATTTTTCACCATTTTTTGAGATTTTATAGACCAAATAAGGAATCAATTAATTGAGAAAATAATCATCAGGTTAATCGACAATGAAAATAACCGTTAGTTGCAGATTTCAATACGGATTTGTTGATCACAACGTGACAATCATGACATCCTTACTTTGATTGCAATAATGCTGTTTCAGAGTTGCAGATGGTCATAATCAGCAGCAATATTTGCCAAGATGATCAAACAACAACAAAACATTCATTTTGTGAGCTATTAGTCAGCTCCACTTGGACTTATTGCAGCTTTTCTCTGATTATTCCAGTCCAAGATGCTTCATTTCTGCAGCTGATCTTGTCAACAACTACATGCGCGTTTCATCTCGCTGGTGTTTGTTTTCTGTTTGTGCACAATGTTCATGAAGTGGGAACAAACCTTTTTCATGTCAGTCATCATAATTGTCCAAATTCACCTGCACTCTGTTGATCTGAAGCTCCCGTCGGATGCAGCTGAGATTGATCCGATAATTTGCATTAATTGCTGTAATCGCAAAGTTGACACCTGCCTGTAGGGAGCATCAGGTTCAGGTTAATGAGGAAATTGTTTCAAATCAATCAACTCTGGCTCATTATTATTATTGCGTCTCTCTCTCTCTCTCTCTCTCTTTCACACCCTCAGTGTTTCTGTCTGTCAGTTAATATCCTATCCCCATCAACTGATTTAAAAACGAGTGTCGTCTTGTTGATTGAACTCAGAAAACATTGACACACCCATGCCTTAGTATGTCTGTAGTACAATATCTCTCTCGTTCATTGTTTCCCTCTCTCACACACACACACACACACCAAGGCTGTTGACAGGAGGAATGCCACTACTGTGATGCAATATGGGTAATAAGCCAAATTCTTTCATGGTGAGTGTGTGAGTATGTGTTTGAACATGTGCAGGGAGCTTTTATAGTCTGTGTGTGCAGACTGAGCGTAGTTATTAATGTGTTTACATGGCTACATGTTTTGGGTGTGTGTGTCTCCTCCTCCTCCTGCCGGTCACTGAATGTTAATGGAGCATCTCCACAGCAGAACAGTTGAGTGTCTGAACAAGTGCAGACTGGATCAGCTTGTCCTGGTTTTATCCTCACTTCCCTGTTGGAATTCTTCTTCATGTGTTTTCTCTGTTTACTGATACACAGAGTTCTTCTGGAAAACCTGTGTATGTGGAAGCTGCTGCATGGAGCAGAGATTTGTGCTGATGCATCAAGATGATTTGTGTCATCTTGATAAAGATTAACAGATTCTCACCTTAGTTTTCATTCTTGCGTGGGTTGAACAAGCCTCTGAAATAGCATTAAGACATTCATGAGGGCTCACTGATCAGGGCTGGGTATTATTAGAAAGGTAAATAGGCAAGTTCAGGTATTAGAATCGGTATCGGGAAGGAGAAAATGGTATCAGAACATCTCTAGATAGAAGATATTTGAGTCAGTTAGTAAGTTATGATTGGACATGTCGCCGTCAGTGTTAGTTTGATAAGAGTTTCACTACTTTTTCTTGCACACAGCACTGCTTTCAGAAACCCACCACTCATATCAGCACTGTGTACTCGTCGTGTGTACGTGTTGTTTGCAGCGTGTTCAAACCCTGAGTCTTCCTCAGTCTGTATTACCCTACACACCTCTCTTTCCTGTCGTCACGCACCTTTCAGTCTCTCTTATTGCACACAAACACAAACTCTCTTCTGTGTTTCTCTCTCATGCTTCACGCTTTCCCCCCTCAGCTCTGCTCGGCTTTGTGCTTTTCTCAGCAGCGCCTGACCTCCTTTCAACTATCTCCCTTTTTCCTCTCACTCTTTTCACTTTTCATTTATACTCTCTCTCACATTTACTCTTTGGCAATGTCTCTCTCTCTCTCTCTCTCTCTCTCTGCAACTCTTTTCTCCCCTTCCTCTCAATTTACTGTATTCATTCCTTTCAACCCTTTTCTCTCTCTCTCTCTCTCTCATTTGCGTTCTCTTTCGATGTCAGCATCGCTCTCTCGCTGCATTTCACTTGAATATCTCAATAATTCGGAGCTGTCTGGTTCGAGATAGCAGTTTACCGGGTCAACACACACACACACTCACACAGTGACACGGACAAGTGACCATAAGTGAGTGATGGATGTTTTGTCAATCAAATCTGGGATGCAGTTTGACAGCGCACACTCACACACACACAGCGACAGGATGAGGAGCGCAAACACTGTCAGAGGCAGGATGATAGCCAGTTGACACAGCATGAAATCCAAAGAGAGAGAGAGAGAGAGAGAGAGAGAGAGAGTCAGGGAGTCTTCATGGTCTGATAGCTTATCGATTCCTCTGCAGGTGATTTCAAGAGGAAGACGATTGGGGCAAGAAGACAGAAAGTAGACAAAAGAGACAGACGGGTGAGGGGGAGTGGTAAAGAGTCTCATTATTTAGGCGGAGAGAAGCAGATGTCCAAAGAGTCTACTTCTCTGAGATGTGATTTTTGAAGAAGAGAGGGAACGACCTCTCTGACCTTTTCATCTCCCTGCTATCAGTTGCATGTAGTTACAAAATAAAAGTATTCATGGTACACAGTAAAGGAGAAAAGTTATTGTTTTAAGGACTTAAAGGAATGTAGAATGAAAAACTAAGGCTTGTGTAAGTCTGGTTGGAAACCGAGCTGATCAGTAAGCCTTAGAAAAGCAACATTTCTCCCTGTAGTAGACGTCCAGGCTGAAAAGTAGCCATTTATGGCCTTGCTTTCTCCTGCCATTTAACCTAGGCTAATTAGTAAGCCTGGTGAAGGCCCTTTATGGCCATTTTAGTAGGAAGCAGAGTGAAGAAGAGTCCTGCAAAGCCTCATCTTCTCCTGCAGAGCAAAGCAGGCTAATGTGTTGACTACTAGCACTTATAGCTCTGCAGTAGCTTAGCATCGGATAGCTCTATTTAATCCTGAGGCACCTCGGCCTGTGTTAGCCCTTTATGGCCTCGGTTGCTAGGTCTGTCGCATTAATAACTATATCCACTTATCATAGAATATATGACCTCAATCATTTTTACGTTATCGAATACGATATATGGACATAACCTCGATCATGTTTGCTAACCTCGATATCGCCTGTTTTGTTTACATGCATGTTTGTTTACATAACTGTCATATTCTCCAACATATTAGCCAAAATGATGCAAAATTAAACAGCAAGGCATACGGTATATAGGGTATAACATTGCACACTTCTTTAATAGAGCCCGAGAGTCCATTTTATTTATTGTTTTGGTTGTGTAGTTTCATTTTATTGAGGATATTTAAGAAAAAAATCCTTAATGTCTGACTATCTTTTAAGAATTAAAAGTTCATTGCTCTTTTAAAGGGTGTTCCTGCATTATTTTGCCATTATATTATTATTATTTTCATTATATCAGTGGCCTGAGATGGTCCTAAAATGACAATATCGTTATTTCTGAGACAATATACCATCCAACAAATGTAGTTATGGTGACAGGCCTGTTGGTTGGTACCTTGTACGGTACGGCTGGATTCTCGCGATGTTACAAGATCACGTGAGATTCGCGGGATCACACGAAAATCCATCTTGTCAGGCTTCAGGTAATACGTTTGTGTCCGGCCACAGATCACGTGTCCAGCCAGATCACGGACCAATTAGCGTCCTATGAGGATCTACTGGCTTCTTAGATGGTTCTGTGTCACAAACTACTGGTTAATCCAGCCGGACTAGCCCTGGTTGGCCTGGTTAAAAACACAGGTCACTAAGTTCATCTTGGTTAGTCCTGCATGGCTCTGCAGTGGAAATCTGTATAAAGTGAAGTCCTCTTTAACCATGTTTGCCCCTTTGTTTTAAATTTAGTTAAATGAGTGAGCCTTGGTTGACCCTGATTGGCCCTGCAGTACAAATCATGCTAGTTGGAAGGCCCTTTTTTGCCCAGTTTCACCCTGCGTCAGAACACTGAGTAATGCTATTTGATACTCAGGTCAGAGCCAGGCCTGCCTTCTCTCTATTGTGGCTTTTATGTGTGTTTGTGTGGTGTAACTGCCATATTGTCTGGTAATGTAGTGGACCGCCTACTAGGAACACTGAATGATCACCCTGTGTGTGTGTGTGTAGGTGTACGTGTGTGTGTGTGCTGGTCCCATTAGAATAGCAGCCTTGGTCCGGTTCATTAGTCCTGTTGCCAGCAGCTGAATGAGGAGCTGAACACCTCGGAAACCAGCAGCAGAGAAAAGCTTTCTAGAGAGTTCTGTGCTTCCTAACGCTCTGGTCGTGTTCTTGTATCGTTGCCACCAGCGCAACAGGAAGACACACGGGCAATACAGATTTTCAACTTTTCGGCTGCTCAAAGATTATTGCCAAAGTAGGGCTGTTGCGGACAGACCCGCCGATCTGTGTAATAATTTCTCCTCCTTTGTGGAGTTTTACACAAAGTTGAAAATGTTTCAACTCTCAACGACTAGAACATAACACCAAACATGCAGCGCTCGGCTCAGAATAGACGCTCAGTGCCTCGTCACGCTGCTGCCGTTTGTAGCGAATTGTAAAAATGCGGCGCTCCCTTTGCAAAGAATTCAAAAAAAAAAAAACTTGAACACAGCGGTTGTGGCGGTTGCTTGCCATCCTCCATCTGGTTGGCTTGTCAATATTGCGGAATTGCAATTATGCGGTTATTGCGACAGCCCTAGAAAAAACATGCAGAAACATAATCCTGTACCTTAAAATCTTAAATCCTGAAGGGTTGTTTGATGTTCCTGAGTGAATATAATAACATTTTCTGGTAAAGGATAATGGGAAAGTATCATTTTAGCTGCAGTCTTTGAGAGAATACTGCAGTGTCTCTCCGTAGTACTGTAGTAATACTTCTCTACTGTATGTGGTTGTGTAGTAATCCTGCTCGGTTTGATGATTGACTGGAAGCAAATCTGCCTGTTTCCTCTCGAATGGAAAGAAATGTCAAGACTGCTGAGATGACTAACGCTTGCATAAGAACATCCTACACACACACACACAGACACACACACACTCGCACACTTTACAGCTCGTCAAACACCCACAAATTTGCAAGTTTGCACAGTGACAGTGTGTGCGTCCATAATTCATCCCCTTTTTTTCTTGAAGTGTGTGTTTCCTCGAGCGAGAGAGATTTAAAAGTGTCCGAGAGAAACGGTTACAACATCGTTCCTGGTTGGAGGAACAAGCCGGCTTTATGAAGTCACATATCTGCCTGGTTTCCCTTTGAACCTTAGTGCGAACATAAAACTCACTCCTCTCTGGTGGTTTGCACACACACACATCACAACAGTGCATGTGTGTGTGTGTATAGATGACGGGGGAATGAGGGCAGTGTAGTAATAGAATGAGGTGGTGGCGTGAAGGTCGTTCGGCCACTATAAACATGATGGTCTCTCGCACACACACACACTAACACACAAGGTCTCACATCAGCTGTCTGTCCCACCCTGTGTGTTATTTACTGCGACATTTTCAGAGCTAACCAGCTACCTGAGCTGCATCCGACCATATGTGTGTATGTGTGTGTGTGTGTGTGAAGGCCAGTTCCAGCCTGCCAGGTGAAAGATTTGCTGCAGACATGGTGACAGCGAGGGACATTTACCAAAGCAGCTGCTACCTCAGAGAGAAGAGAAAAACAGATACAAGATATTGTCCTTTTTAGACTCTTTGGACATGTTTAAACAATAGCAATATATAAACAATAACTATAACTATAATTATTGAAGTCATCTATTAAGCTAAATGTGATTTTTTTTTTTTTTTTTTTTTAACAATTACCTGCTTTCCTCTGTTTTATACTAGAGCTGCAACACTTAGTCAATTAATCGGCAACTATTTTGATGATCGTTTAATCGGTTTAAGTAATTTTTTAAGAACAAAAGTCAAAATTCTCCGATTCTAGCTTCTTAAATGTGAATATTTTCTGGTTTCACTCTGTTCATCTCAGAGTTTTCATTCACATATCTTGAGGTCAGAGGTCAAGAGACCCCTTCGAGAATGGCCATGCCAGCTTTGCCAACTTTGAAGCGTTGTTTAGCATTCTTCCTGACAATGGATTCCTTAGGTTTTACTAGTTTAATATGATACCAGTATCTTCACTCCAGCTTTAAGACTGAGCCCAGTTCAACCTCTGAAAGACAGAATAGCGTCTGGGCTCGCCGTCGGGTCGTTTGTTATTGTTAAGAGGTTAGTTTCTATAATAAAAGATACTTGACATCTGTGTTCGATGCAATATTGCCATGCAAAATATCGCGATACTATGCTGTATCGATTATTTCTCCCACCCCTAGCCCTAAAGCAAATTAGATTTTGTTAAGACATTTTAGATTTTTATCCATTAACACGTCTTCGTAGGGACTCAGTTGTATGTTGCAGACAGTTGCTCTCTATTCATAGTATTGCCGTGATAGGGTTGTTTTTTTGTAGCATATATGTCTTATATTGTCGGAGAAAAAGTGAAATGACCAGATGCTGAAAGATGAGAGTGTGTGTGTGTGTGTGTGTGTGGACAAACAGCCATAATGGCAAAATACAAGAGCACAGTGTGTGTCTGTCAGTGTGCTCACCTGCTGTTTGTGTACATACAGAGGTTCGAATGTTCTGTCTCAACTTGTGTGTGTTTTAGTGTGTTTTTTTGGGCCAGCCAGAACATAATGGCAAAATAAAAGTACATGTGTGTGTGTGTGATGTAGAGAGGAAGCAGATCTTTTGATGGGACAGCTGGAAGTTCAAAGCCTGATGATGA